>FXXK01000381.1:65928-76060 GCA_900184695.1 Betula pendula
ATAAACTATTTGAGATGATAGAGTATGAGATTATAGTTTAATCCAAGTGGGTTAATAACCCATTAAATCCTTAAGGTCTTATAGTCTAAATGACTTGGATGTTTAGTTAAGCAAAGAGTATGTATTAAAAGGAAGGTTAAAATTTAATAAGTCTTAACCATGGTGAGCTATGGTTCAAAATGAAATATGTATAAAAGAAATACAAGATCGATAAAAAAAATAGTTGTAATAGAATAAGTAAATATAAATGAATGCGAATAATAAGAATAAGTATAAGAGATAAATGGGTATAAGAGTTTGACAAAGATGATGAGTTGTAATATTAAATGTGTAGTAAAGATAAACTATGATAAGGACATAAAATGGAGTAATCAATAAAAGATAATATTAATCTATAGTGATAAGTCATAAGTGACAATGATAATGAAATAGATTACATATACAAGGAAGATAAGTAATGTAGGTGTTGTTTTCTACAGCAATCCCACACTTGGACTGGGTCTCTGAGTCGTTAGGCCTCCATAAAGGAAAATGGGGGGGGGTCAGAGAAGACTTCGTTGGCTCTGGCCAGTGAAGTCGCTCCGACGGTCTAGTTAGAAGGGTGATTTTGTGGAAGTATGAGAGTATAGGGTTAAGCTGAATAGGAGTCATACGTTTGTATTTATAGGGATGGAAGGGGGAAAAAGGGCACCAAAGGAGGTTATCGTCACACATCGGGTGCATCTTTCCTTCTCTCTCCTGATTGTTACGCGGGTGGGGTACTCCATGATCGAGGCTAGGCTTTGGATGGTGCGCTCGCCTTTGATCTACTCAACGATTCTAGAAGATTCGGGAGGCGGGCTTGATGATGCAGGCTTTAGAGCTCTAGACACGGGCCACGGACCAGGGGCCGGGGGCAGCTGAATCTTGACGACGCAGGGCGGAGGGGACTGGTCATGGGCCGCGAACTTGAGGCCGGGGCTATATTGTGCTTCGTGGATTCCTTAGGGGCCAAAGCCTTACTATGCTTAGAGGTTTCTTTTTGGGCTGCGGGCTGCTTATGGTGTTTCCTAGGCCCTACAGGAGTCCCCCAATTCCCTTGGACCATTAGAAGATTCATCCATGGAAATTTTAGTAGTCGGGGGGTTGGATCCATTAGCTATTGGCAGTCTTTCGTGGGCCCCACAAGAGTCCCCTAATTCCCTTGGACCGTTAGAAGATTTGTTCAAGGGAATTTTCCCAAGGGGGGGGGGGGGTTGGATCCATTAGTTATTGGCAGTCTTTCATGGGCCCTAAACGAGTCCCCCAATTCCTTTGAACCGTTAGAAGTTTGTTCAAGGGAATTTTCCTATGTGGGGTAAGGGGGCCAAGTGGGCCCTTTTAAGCAGATTGTCGTGGGCCCTACAGGGGTGCTCAAGAGGCCTGGCGGGGGAGGGCCGAGGTGCTGGCTGCTTGGAACTTGGTGCTAATGACACGTGGTCAAAAGCAGGGGAGGTGGGTGGAGGCGAAAGGTCGCCTATAAGTACCACTGTCGTGTGAACTTCTGAAGCTACGGTGCCGCCGCTAGTACGACAGTTGAGATTGTAGAATTGTGAAACCAACTTGAGGGACTACGTGTCTGAAAGTGTTGAGATTCGATGGCTTCCGGAGGGGCTACGAGGAATGTGGAGGGAGATGCAGAGCACTTGGCATGGTTGCGGGCTGAGTATGGCGTTCCTAGCATGGTGGTGTTGCGATTGCCTGAGGGATTGGAGGATTTGGTGAAGGTAACCGTTGAAGATGGGATTGCGCTAGTGAAGGACCAACTGCGGGCTGGGTTGTGGCTCCCTTTCTCAGCGTTGTGAGGGAGGTGCTACAGCGGTTGCCTCTGGCCCCTGCGTAACTCATGCCATCGGGATATATCGTACTATATGTTGTGGCCGTGATGTGGCCGAAATTGTTCAAGGAGGAAAGCCGGCCACCATTAATGGCAAACAAGTTCCTGTACATGCTTCATCCGTAGAAGTATCCGGAGGGTGCGTGGGTGTTTCGCTCTCGAGGCAGCATGGGATCGCCGATGGAAATGACAAAGGCACAAATGAGTTGGAGGGATTGGAGGAAGAGGGTCGTCATCGTGGCTAGTGAGGGGTGGGAGGGTTCAAGGAGGAGGTACGCGATGGCTCCATGCCGTGGTCGGTACTCCGGGAGTGGGGGGTGCTGTCAGATGACTCCAGAAAGTGCCCAGAGCTGAGTGGAGTGCATCTGAGGAGGGTGACGATGGCAATCGCCTGGGCTACAGGGCAGGAGACGCGGCGCAATCACTGGAATGAATTGGAGTGAATCTTGTAGCTGGGGCATTTGGAAAAGTCGTTGTCATACGGTGGTCTGGATAGGTCGACGGTGGAAGAGAAGGCGTCGAGGATGAGGCTACCATTGTTGGCTCCGAGCGGGCCGTTCTTTTCGGGGACAAGGGCTGGTCAGCCACTGAGCATTCGTAATATCAAGAAAAGCGGGGCAGGTAGTGTTGGCTCTGGGCTGCGGCGGGTTAACCGACGAGGCAGCGGGGGGTAGAAGAGGGTGAAGGTAGGGGACGTGCTGCCGCAGTCGACTGGGAGGACCGCAACTATATTGAATTTCGGGAAGACGCTTCGTAAGAGTGATAGGTAAAAGGGGAAGTGTTCCCTTGCCGCTGTCGATAGTGGATCGAGTTCGGCGGTGGGGGTGGACGTTGAGGACCCGATCTCTTTGTCACTGAGTTCGAGTGAGGAGGAATATGCCGCGGAGGCAGCGTGGGATAATGGGGATGGCAAACAAGGGGGGAGTCCTTCGCATTCCGTGGGGGTCCATGCCGATGATCAGAGGGGCCAAGGGGTTCGTCGAATCCCCCATGGTCGGGGGTGGGAGTGGGGCCCTGGGTTCTGGGTCGGTCTCGGTGGAGATACACATCCATTCATTGACGATCACAGAGATAGAGCAGCTGGTGGTGAGGCGCAAGCGGAAGTACGGGCTCATGACATGGAGATCGCTATCCTGAAGGGGAGGGAGGGGGCTTTGGACAGTTCACGTGTGGAGGCGTTTCGAGAAGGTCGTGGGGTGGGGCGGGGCGCCTGGAAGGAGAGGGGTGCTACTTGGATCGTATATCGATGCTGCTCGCAAGGCATCGCATGGCGAATCGACGGGAGATGGTCCAAGCGGTGGAGGAGGCCGAGGGGAAGTACGGAGAACAAGGGACTTCCCCTTCTGAGGGTGTTGCTGTTGAGGTGTCTGGCGACGGCCATCGTCGAGACGAAGGGGAGGGCATCGGGGTGTAACTGTGCGGCCTATGGGTGTTTTCACTTGCATTACGTTATCTTTTTTGTTTTTGTTTTTTTTTTTTTTTGTACACCAGACGAATTGATGTATGCCGGCTGTGCTGTCCATGTAACTCTCAATTGGGCCTTGTGCTTAGAATAGAATGAGAATGGGGTTTTATTTCTACTGTATGAGTGTACTGAGTACTTGGGCTTTTTTTTAAAAAAAAAAAAATGGAAAACCGAATCGTCAGATTTGACGTTCCAGGTGGACGGGGGCAGAGACGTGGCTAGTGTTTATGGGTCCAAGATTGCCAAAGGAAGGTCTTGTACGGACGTCAATCGAATGACGCGACGTGTCATTAATGTGGTGGGGCGCAGTGTATGAAGTGTATACGAACCATCCCGTCTTTGGCGTTTATTTAAGTAAGTCGCATTCAACGGCAACACGCCTGACTTGTTTTTACTCTGCTCTTTTTTGTCAGGCTTGCTAGCGAGAAGGGCAACGTAACTCTAATTGAGAAGGAAGGATCATGGCGGGCCAAGAAGCGTTTGGGGTGAGTGGAGGCAGTAGTCTTGTTGGGGCGGGTTGAGAAGGGTCGCCCGAGAGGGGCCTGTCAGGTCAGACAAGGGCTGACACCGCCAATGACGGCTCAGGGTGGGTTTTGCTAATTGAGGAAGGTGCGCTGGAGACTATACAAGACCGCTTCAAGATCCCGGAGACGGTGGTGATGAGGATTTCGGCCCCTGGAGAAGGGGTGGTGGCCTCGGCGGGGAGCGACGAGGTTTGTCACACGATGCCGATCTGGGCCGCTTGGTTGAAGTTTCCAGTGTTGCGCTTGGTCTGCGAGGTGTTGGAGCACCTGAATCTGGCTCCTGCGTAATTGAAACCGAACGGGTGGCGGATGATCATTGCGAGTGCGATGATGTGGTCAGAGTTTTTTAAGCCCGAAGGGCGTCCTTGGCTAACACTAGAAGAATTCTGGTATATGTACAAGTAGGAAAAAAGGTAGGATGGGGCGTGGAATTTGCACTCGCGCATTCCAGTTCAGAAGCTGGTTGATCTTCCAGGGTGGGTGTCGAGTTTGAAGGGTCTCAAGTCTAAGTTCTTTTTTGTGTCCGGGGAGCATTGGGAGTATCCGAACGACGAAGTTCGACGTCTCACCGAGCCGATCAGGTTCTATTGTCGTTAGGGTAAGCCTTTGGCAAAGAGTGGCAACGAATCCGCTAACGGATCTCTACTTGAAAGGCTGGATAGGATACTTGTGTAGGCGTAGGGCACAGAGGCTAAGACCAAGTTCTGGAACAATGTTGATTAGTTGTTGCAGGACGTGCATTATGAGTTAGCTCTTGGCTATCGAGGCATGAGTTCCCTGACCAGTGTGGAGAAGGCTGCAAGGCGAGCTCACGCCGAAATGGTGGCGGGTGACGCGATATCGTTCTTCCGAAGGACTGAAGTTGAGGTGTTGTCGCCGAGGCCACAGCCATTGCGACTGAGGAGATTGCCTAGCGGACTGGAGAAGAAAAGAAAAGGTGCAAGCGTTGTCGGCCCGGCACAGGCGAAGAAAACTAAGAGGTCCCCACCTCGGGCTACTGTTTCAGTGGGTGGGGTTGCAGCTTCTGTTTCTCAGCCGAAGAGGGGTCCGGTAGGCAGTGCGGAGTCTGGTCAAGCACGGGGAGGAAAGGCGAGGGCGAGGCGCATTTTCTTGTCAAGGGAAAAAGGGCGCCACCGAGAGCAGCAGAGAGAAGCATCAGAGGGAGCTGATGGATGAGTCTTCGGAAGGCACTCCTCCTAACTTGGCAGCGATCCAAGCTTGCACGGGGTGTGTGCCAAGGTCGAGGGCTGTGGGGATAGGAGGAGTTCAAGTCGGGGCATCGGATGTCAGAACAAGGGGGATACGTCGCTGCGGCGAAGTTGATGGGGCGATTCCGGAGGCGGTGGGTTGGCTTGGCGAAGTTATCGGGGATGAAATGCGGTATATGTCGAGATCCCTGATGCCTGTAGATTTCGAGGCCAAATTGTCCGGCGGGGCCCCTGATATGCTAAGGGCAATTGGGGAACTACGGCGGCAGGTGAGGACCGTCGGCGTGCGGAGTGCGGGGGATGCTTCGGAGGGGTTTGATGATTTGGCAGACAAGGGGTTTGCGGAGTTTTTTGGCGGGACACAGGGGGCTGATGCCTGGGGGTTAGGGCAGATCAGCGAGAAAGTGTCTTCTGCATGGCAGTGTACAAGGTTGGTGGTTTCGGATGAAAAGAGTGACACGGAGCGGAGGGCCAACACCCCGGAGCAACTAACACCTTTGGTTATGATAGCGCCTAGAGGCCCGGAGACGTACATTGTGCAATCCAGCAACTCGGCGCGTGGTGACAGTTCCAGTGTGGAGAAAGTATTCCCTTGCGGATGAGGGGACATCCCGAGGGGTTCTGCTGGCGACGCAGAGTCATCTGAACCTAGAAGGGCACTGGTGCTTGCGCCAGTGCCTCGGTTTGAGTTTGAGTTGGACTGAGGCAGGAGGAACCAAATCCTGCTGAGGGAGCTAGCATCGATGCTTCAAAGCAACGCAGGAGTGGGGTTTGGGGCCGAGGCGGCCCAAGGGTGCCTAACAATGAGTTTTTTGCATTGGAAGATGAGAACGAGGCGCTAAGACTTGCTTGTGTCTGAACGAGTCCTAGAGGAAATCGATCAGGAGACAGCGAAGGACTAGCGGCTGGACGTGCTGAAGGGGATGTGGCCGTTGATCGTGATGAGGTTGTGGCGAGCCGCAGGGCATGATTTTTGGTGAACGGGGCCCAAAGGATTTTAGATGAGGCGTTGGGCTCACTTGCCAATCTTCATGAAGAACGCATCCGCTTGGACACTACAAATGCTCCGACGAGTGTTGGTGGCTTGCCAACGGAGCTTCGCTACACGGATGCGTATGTTGGGAGTTTGCGTGCCGAACTTTCTAGGCGGAAAGCAAAGCTGCACTTGGCGCAGTTGGAGGTGTTGTCTTTGCGTGGTTTGTTTGCCAACTCATCGCGAGAAGCTAGGACCTGGAGGGAGTATGCGTATCAACTTGAACTAGATTACGACCGGAGGGGGGAGGAGCTGGGCGATAGGGTGCGGGAGTTGGATGAGGCGCGTGTTGAGCTGTCAGTGGTGGCTGCCGAGTTGGGGGAATTTGGCCAAGGAGTTGGGGAGAGTGCGGGGTGAATTATCTGCCGCACAGTCCCAAATGGCTAAGGCACTTTGTGAAGTGGAAAGGTTACGTGCCGTGGAGGGTATGCTTGCAACTGCTAGGCAAGAGTTGGCGGCAGCGCGTGCGGTGGGAGAGGAGCTACTGTCGGTGCGGGAAGAGCTTGCCGAAGCTAAGAACGAGCTTGCTGCTGTTTGTGGTGCACGGGAGGAGCTTGTCGAAGTTCGCGTTGAGTTGGGCCACACAAGGCAGGAATTGGCTGCGAGTTAAGACAGTGTCAAGGAGATTCGGGGTGAACGCGACAGGGCGATTGTGGACTTGGGCGCCATGCGTCGCAGGTGTAAGGTGCTCAAAATGAAGTTTCGGCATGTGCGTCGTGTGTACCGGCAATCGCGCCGGGTGGGGGAGAACCTTGATGCGTGCCTGCGCTCGACCGAAGAGCTACCTAGGAACTACCGTACCTAGTTGAGGATTCCGTGCCTCAGGGATGTTTGTTGGGCTCATGGCTACCGATGGGGCTTTTACAACATACAGAGGCTGGCTCTAGGGACTCGAGGATGGGTTGATCTGAGCAAAGCTTAAATGGGACGAGCAACGGGCCCCTCCGCAGGCCATTTTAGGCAGGGAGTGGCTGTTCAAGGAGGAATGCCCTGCGGCGTTTGAAGCTGAGTGAAGCGTATTGTAGTTTGTGTTTGTACTTTTGTAACCAGCGGACTTGTAATGAGAATACAATGGCATTTTTTGTTATTTATGGGCTTTCCGTTTACTCGTGGTTATCTTTGTGTCTCTTTCCCCTTTTATGTTGCTTGATTGTTGTTCACGCGGTCCTCATTTGCCATCGCGTCAAAGGCCGCGTCAAGTGGCATGCCTATCCGATGAGGTCATAGGATGCCTCCAAGGGAGAGGACTTACACGGCCTCGGTGGTTAGGGCTTTACTGGGGGTTCTCGGAGCGAATTACCGAGGAGCCTGCTACCGGTGTGGTCTTAAGATGCCTTGGAGAGGAGGCCTTACACGGCCACCGCAAGTAGCGTGCCTATCCAGCGATCTTAGGATGACTCGATGGGAGAGGACTTACACGGCCTCGGTGGCTAGGCTTTGGGGAGGATCCTCAAGCGAATTATCGAGGCCGCACCGCGTTGTCCTCACAATGCCCCGGAGGGAGGTCTTACACGCCGCCACGATAGCGTGCCCATCCGACAAGGTCTAGGATGCCTCGATGAGAGGACTTCACACGGCCTCCGACGGCTAGGGCTTGCTAGGGTCCTCGAAGCGAATTACCGAGGAGCTGCTATCGTCATGGTTTAAAAGGCCTCGGAAGGGAGGTCTTACACGCGCTACAAGTAACGTCCTATCAGGCGAGGTCTTAGGATGCCTCGGTGGGAGAGGCTTACACGGCCCTCGGCGGCTTGGTGGGGTCCTCGAAGTGAATAATCGAGGACGCCTGCTACTGGGTGGCTAAGAGGCCTCGGAGGGAGGTCTTACACGGCCGCCGCAAGTAGATGCCTAATCTAGCGAGGTCATAGGATGCCTCGGTGGGAGAGGACTTACACGGCCTCGGTGGCTAGGGCTTTTGTGGGGGTCCTCGAAGCGAATTACCATGGAGCCAACTACCAGCGTGGTCTTAACATGCCTCGGAGGGGAGGTCTTACACGGCCACAGCGAGTAGCGTGCCCATCTGACAAGGTCTTAGGATGCCTCGGTGGGAGAGGACTTTCACGGCCTTGGCGGGAGGGCTTTAGTGGCGGTCCAGGGGTATATATGCATATGTCGTGGGGAATTGTGTGAAAAAGTTCTCGATAACATGATTCAAAAGGACGAGATACAGCTCATTGCACTTATGAAAATAGAAAAAGAAAAACAAAGACATTGCTAGGAGTTACTGAAAGAAACGTCGCAGGTGCTCGGCGTTCCCGGGATGTGGGAGGCACTTGCCATCGATTGTCATCAGGTGATAGACTTCCGGACGGTTGCAATCAATGACCTGGTATAGTCCTTCCCAGTTTGGCGCGAGCTTTCTATCGGTCGAGTTTTTTATGAGGGCTTTCTTGAGAACCAAGTCCCTGATGTTGAAGGTTCAGCTGCTTACGTTCACGTTGAAGTACTTCTCTTGGTGTCACTAGTATGTTGCTGCATGCAATGCGGCCACGTCGCGCTTTTCCTCGATGAGGTCGAGGCTTTCACGTAAGTTCTGGTCATTCTCCTCGATGTTGAGATTTGCAACTTTGTGGGAGAGAATACCAATTTCCACGGGATTATAGCCTCGCATCTGAAGGCAAGTGCGAACGGTGTTTCTCCTGTTGGAGTCCTGATGGTTGTCCGGTAGGCCCAAAGGACGCCGGGGAGTTCATCTGGCCAAGACCCTTTGTGGGAGTCGAGCTTCTTCTCAATCATCTTGAAGATAGTCTTGTTGGTGGCCTCGACTTGCCTGTTGGCTTGAGGGTGGGCCGGGGAGGAGTAGTGGTTTTTGATTTTTCACTCTGCGCACCATTTCCTGAATGCATCATAGCCAAATTGCTTTCCATTGTCAGTTATAATAACGTGGGGCACACCGAACCTGCACACCACCGAGCACCAAAGGAACTTCTCGATTGCCTTTTTTATGATGGAAACCAGCGCTTAAGCTTTGACCCACTTAGTGAAGTAGTCGACGGCCACGATTGTGAACCTCACCCCACCTTTTCCCTTAGGGAGAGGCCCAACTATGTCGACGCCCCACTGAGCAAAAGGCCATGGCGCAGATAGTGAGGTGAGCTCTTGAGGCGGCTAGTGGGGAATATTGGCATACTCCTAGCATGGGCGACACTTCTTGACCAGCTCAGCTAAATCTTCCTTCATGGTTGGCCAATAGTAACCTGCACTTAAGACTTTTCTTGTGAGCATGCGTGCTCAGGAATGATTGCTGCAGACTTTCTCGTGTACTTCGCGGAGGATGTAGTTGCTCTGGTCCTTGGAGACATACCGCAGCAGAGGATATATGAAGCTCCATTTGTATAAAGTATCCTCAATTATGGTGAATTTTGGGGCTCTGTGACGCACCTTTCTCGCTTCCGCCTGGTCTGTCGGCAAAGAACATGTTAACAGGAATTCCGCTTCCGGCTTGGCCCACACGATTTCGTCGAGGTTGATCTGGTTGACCTCTCCTTTGCTTATGGTGATCGATGAAGTATGAAGAAGTCGAAATGGGACCTGCCCGTCTGCAACACTACCTTCAGGTGCAGTGGCGAGGCGGGAAAGTTGGTCGGCCAGTCCGTTCATTTCTCTGGGAATGTGGATAACCTCGAATTTTTTGAATAAATCCTTGAGCTCCTAAGCTCTTTTGGCGCACAGCTTCATCCGTTCTCCTTTTGCGGCGAATTCCCCTGTGAGGTGGCCTACAATCAGCTTGGAGTTGCTTCTGATAGTCACTGCTTCGGCATGCATGTCCGAGGCGATTATTAGGCCTGCAAGGAGAGCTTCGTATTCTGCGACGTTGTTTGATGCCTCAAAGCCGTAACGGATTGCGTACTTAGTTGTGAGTCCACTTGGTGCGGTGATTACCAGCCCAGCGCCACTGTTGCATTTGTTGGATGACCCGTCGACGTCGATGAACCATGACTCCAAGGTGGAAGTTGGGTCCTCTCGAGTCAAGGGTTCTGTTCCTTCGGTGAATTCGGCAATGAAGTCTGCAATTACTTGCCCTTTGATTGCAGTCCTCGGACGGTATTC
>FXXK01000382.1:7021-185834 GCA_900184695.1 Betula pendula
TACTATAAGAAAGAGAAGGACAAGCGAGAAACATGATTCATTCCATAAAAAAGGCCAACAGTGGCTTGATGGATAAAGAAATTGATAATTTAAAATGAAATAAGAATAAGAGGAAATTGAGAAGAAAAATAGAAAAGAATTTTGATATATACCAGTAAAAATCAGTGGAGCAGGAAAGGGGTATTGGTAAACTTTGCGAAGTGCCGGGATTCAAGCTTGCTGGAAGGCCTGTCTAATGTCCTTTGGAGGATGAAATTAGGTATTTATTATTCTCAAACCTGAGGAAAAAAGAAACATGAACCGAGGTTAGTTGAAGGAGAATCATAGTATTATAGTATTATGTAATGTTTGTTGAATTCCTTTTCTCTAGTTTGCATTTCTTATCTGGACTTGAGTAGTTTTTGTTCAGTTTTTTCCTTTGTTTGGGTGGAGGTTGGGAATGTGGTTCCATAATTTAATTGGGTTCGAGGTTGTTTTCTTTTTTCTATAAGAATGCTTGTTCTTTTTTTTTTTTTTTTTTTGTTGTCATTCTTTTCTTTTGGAAGTACTATGCAGCTAATTTAATATCTTTGGGAAACAAATTTTTGCCTTTCTGGTTTGAGTCCAAACGAATGTAAATCTATTTTTAGGACGTATGCCTATTTTGCAAGTGAAAACTCTTATTGCTTCAATTTTTATATTATCTTAAATTTAAAATAATAAGAGGGTTTGAAAAAAATAGTGATTTTGGTACACAGTTAATGAAAACGCGATTTTTAAAAACGCAACTAAGCGTTAGGTAATATCGCAGTTCAGGCGTTAAAATTGAGATTTAACCTTTAAAATCGTATATTTTTCAAAATCACACCAATTTGCTTACTATTTGAAACTTCTTCTTTTTTCCTTGTTTTCAAACTGTCAATTTCTTTTTTTCTTCAAATGCACTCCCAAATGAGATACTTTGTGCAATTTTGTTTAAAAGCACTTTTAATGTACAAAATCGCAAGTCCAAACAAATTCTATCTCTCATACATAATGATTTATAGTTTTAGCAAAGAGTAATGCTAGAAACCACATTTTTATCTTATAACTATCTCACAATACTAACGTGTTAGTTCCAACCATCCCTTAATTTTTTTTTATTTTTTTTTTTAACATAACTAATCTAAAGGTTGGTTGGAATTATCACATCAGCATTGTGAAATAAAAATGTAATTTTTTTTATTACTCTTTAAAAAAACCACTATATTTTGAGTAATGCTAAATACTATACCCCATCTCACTTAATTAATGTGGTAATACTCATCAATCTTTGATGGATTTTTTTTTTTTATTGTTTTTCTTAACAATATATGATTAGAACTGTCATATCAACTCATTAAAATGAGCTATAGTATTTAGCATTAGTCTTTATTTTTTTTTTCTAACTTTCTATTAATAATCGGGTCATACATTGAATTAAAGAAGTGTTTAAGAGTAGTATTATTTCTCAAAAAGATTTATATTTTTAATTTATACGAAGCTGCGGTATGCAGGGGATACTATTATGCATTTTACCTTTTGAAAAAAAAAAAAAAAAAACTAACAATTGGATGCATAAATAACAGAGCGAATAGAGCAGCAGGGGTTAGAATGTAAAGGCGAAAGAGACAGAGGGCCAGCACACCAGCTATAATGAACGCTTAGGCGTGAAAGAGCAAAGCTTTTCGGCATTCAGGTAATTAACGCTTGAGATTTTCCAAACTGTCTTTTCCAACTCCATTCTACTGTAATCATTGCACACTCATTACTCATAGGTTGCACTTCACATGTTCGATAAAATGCTCATAAGACGTACTTAAACGTTGATTCTCTAACATATTTTACCAAACCTCTCTGTTATATTTGTAGTCATTCAGGTAACAAAAGGGCTACCTTGTCTTTTATTTGATGTCTCACTGGCGATGCCCTGTACAGAGCTTGAATGGTAGCCTGTTGGAAAGGGACGTTTGGTGGACGTGTAAAAACCATATTTCAAAAGCTACTCCCATTCTATCGTGTCCTTCAAGTGTTAGCTCTTTTAGGGTCTTTCTGTATTTGTATAACTTCCCCTCCTATTTCTTTTTCTTTTTCTGTGCACGAATCTGGTTATATGGGGCAACTTTTGGTTTGAAGGTTATGGTGCTTTTGCTGCTCAACTAAGAGTTCTATGTAACTTAATTTGGCCTTCTAATATAATCTGATACATGATATTTATGAGGTTTTTAAATAACCAGGTCAAAATGAATGTGGGTTTTGAGGTGGTTAGAACAGATAAGTAAGATATGATTGTGGAGGATGTGGTTTTAGATAGAGCTGAATGATTGAGAAAAATTCATCTAGATATAATGGTTATAGGGTTGAGCAAGTCTAAAACTTATTTACTGTAATTCTTGGGGAAGATTGTATTGAGTCATTTCAAACGAGAGGTTTCTAGCTTTTAGGATGTTGATACGACTCGATATCAGATAACAGGGTGCCTACTTTGAAACTTGAGAGCA
Source organism: Betula pendula (assembly GCA_900184695.1). NCBI lineage: Eukaryota > Viridiplantae > Streptophyta > Magnoliopsida > Fagales > Betulaceae > Betula > Betula pendula. The sequence continues at coordinate 9,520 of FXXK01000382.1, forward strand.
AATTATTATGCTTGAAGTGATACACCATTCACTAAATTCTTTGTTCTTTGCAGGTGTTTTTTTCATCTTAATTTTGCTTCTAGTTTTATTCTCAACTCTAATGCTGTACAAAAACCATATTGATGCCAAAATTGTTAATGTAATTGATGGTCATACATCTTACTGTCATAGGTGGAAACACTCAAAAAGATGTGTTAGCCTTTTTGTACTGTTATGGAGGGGCAATCTTTTACTGGTTAAGGCATTTAATGTGTACACTACCTGTTTGGGCCTGCTTTGCTGGAGAATATTAAGCTGCAGTCTGCTTTGATTTGAATCTGAGGGACAATACTGGATTACCTCTTCAAGGCTTCTACAACTATGTTAATCAGGAGTTTACTTTCAGTTAATGTCCTCCCTTTGAGATGCTTTTCGTCATCAGCACTTAACATTCTAAAAACTGGAGATATCTTGAGGCAAAGAAGAGTTTTTACAAATGAAGATGTCCTTGAATATGCTAAGGTGACTCACGACTCAAATCCTTTACATTTTGATTCTGAGCTTGCTCGAAATGCTGGATTTGAAGATAGACTTGTTCATGGGATGCTTGTTGCTGCCCTATTTCCGCGGATCATTTCTTCCCATTTTGTAAGTCACGAAGTTTTTACCGACTCTCTAGTTTTAGTTTTCTTTTTCAGATTGTTGCAGTAAATTATCCAATTGTTGGAAGAAGAGCAAGTAAAAGAAGTAATTAACTGTTTAATTTTAAAGAGCTAGAACAAGGAAAAAAAGCACCTACATTATTTTTTCCCTACAAACAAATAGTGCTAGGATCAGAACCATCCATACATGCGAACTCCACATGGGTCTCACGAAGACCCCCACATAGTGGAGAGCTCAGATTCTTCTCTTGCAGCAGGAATTGTATTTAGGCACTGATATGATTTGATCTCAACAAACAGGATGAATGGATAAAAAATATTGGGCCAAATGATTTTGGCCTATATTATTTTAAGGTTGTCTTATGACGTTTCAATCAAATAGTTCATAAGCTTCCTTGAGACAACTTTGAAAGAATTCTCTTTCATGGGGAAGCATCTATGGGCCTTTCAATTAAAACAAAACCCAGAATTTTAGTCCCTTTTGATCCAAAAAAGCACACAACACTTATCCTCTCCAAGATGGTCTAATTCTTTGAAATGTTATGCTTCATTTGCAGCCTGGAGCTGTATATGTTTCCCAAAGCTTGAATTTCAGGATGCCAGTCTATATTGGTGACAAGGTCACCGGTGAGGTTCAAGCCATCTGTATAAAAGAAAACAAGAAACGATACATGTAAGCTACATCACACCAAAGCAGTTCTCCCACTCTGTTGAACTAAAGAAATTTTTTTCACATTTTGATTAATTGGAAGTTTGATTATGCAGAGTAAAATTGAAGACTAAGTGCTTCAGGAATGACGAGATTCTTGTTCTTGATGGAGAGGCAATGACTATCTTACCATCTCTAGCTGTGGAAGAGGTGCCTTCTCTGGACTGAGAAGTTGGTCGAAAGGTGTTGATTCTTTCTGTGGTATAATTAACACCATAGCATCTTAAGCTTCCATGTCTTTATCAATTTCATACCTGTGAGGATTCCAAAGAAATTGAACAAAGCTTTTTGGATGGAAGCAATACTTTCAGAGAGCCTTGTTGAAATCTGAACCTGTGTATAATTTTGACGCCTTTGCCTAGTGGTTTCACGCAAATTAGAATCAAGTCAAAAGTCCAGATTATCGATAAACAAGTGAAGCATATTGTCTAAGTCTCTCTTTCTCTAAAGAAAAACGTTTCACTGCAAACATCACTTGGAATATAATCATTAGAATCTTAAAAATGCCATCCGTGTTTACAAGCATTACTTCCATGTGCACTTTAAATCCCTCGTGTGGGAACATGGGATCAGGATTCTCTCTATTTCACTATTTTATGGTTTTGATAATTTTTATAGATCTAATATATAATGATAATTTTATAGATCTAATAGTATATAAGTTGCTATATGATAAATATACTGTCATCATTTAAAAATTTTTATTGATGTAATACCATGTATATTAGATGTAACAAAATAAAATTTAGACCATAACATAGATGTCTCTAAATATCTCTATTTGTGAAATGGAGAAGGTCCTTTTCCACTATTAATAAATTCAATCGATAAAATTGATTCCCAAAAGTACTTCAAGTTTGAAAACTTTCACTGAATAAGTTGTGCTGGAATAATGGGTAAATGGAGAATTTCCTTTTAGCAAAGACACAAAATTTAGCAAAGATGTGAAAAACAAGTCTTCCTTTATCTAAAAATGGGTTATATTTTACAAATCCGGCTTAAGTGCTATAACAGCACCCAAGCTGTAATAAATCAAGGGCATGAATTTGATTTCATTTTCTTAAAATCAAATCCACCCCTTGATTCACTTTGGGTTGAGTGCTTTTACAGCACCCAAGCCAAATCCATATTTTACTACATCTCTAACATAGTACAAAGCATTATAGCAATAATAAGGTTTAGAGAAAAAGAAAATTGAAGAGGAAAGTTAAGATTGTTTTGACAGCGTATGATAGCTGCATAAACTAATAATTGAATATTGAAAAGAGAATTCAGGAAGAGAGAAAATAATAAATAAGGAAAAAAATATCCTAATTGCCTCAAATAAGCAAACAGATAATAACTCTGAAAAACTAGAAATATATTAATGCTTGAAAACTGAATTACAAATAATACAGACATGCTTTCATATAAGCTAAGTTTGAGTATTTTTCAAGTAAAATACTTGAAGAAAAAGAAAAAAATAAAAATACAAAACTAGCCCTAAACTTGAGCACAAAGTAAAATACTTATAGACAAAGAAAAATATATTATTCTAAAAATAATCTTCAAATATTACGGCTAATTCTTTCCATTCTTGTTTAGATATTTTCTGTCAAGATCCTCCAATAAGACCAGGTAAGAAAAGAAAGTCGGTCAAAAAAGTTCTATACTTCTCATTGAGTGAAAGTCGTATACAAAATTCTTCAGGAGAAAAATCACAAATATACCAAAACTTTTAATTTTTTGATAATTACAAATCTACCAAAATTTGCTCCTTCAACTAAGCATTCACTTTACCTAGTACACACGAAAACTCATCAACTTTCAAAGTTCAGTCTCTCTTTATATACCATTATGTATTGAACTTAATGCACTAAGCAATTCGATGAAGAAAAAAGGAGAACGACTCAGTAAAATTCCATTGTGCCGAATATGGTGATGGGTGGGTCTAATTGAATGAGAGTTGCCTTCCCCTCCGAAAGCAATTGTGGCAATGTGTTGGCTTCCTTGGCTGCTACTCCCTCTCCAGTCCATATGGTAACATGAGGCCACTCGTTTTTGGAAACAACTTTTTCGCCATTTACAGAACCAAGGCAAGCTTCAAATGCAGCCGTTTTATCAGAGAAGAGCAGAGCAGTCAAATCCACTGGGACTTTTTCATGAAGGAAGAGGCCATAGCTAGCTACAGCTGTAACACCATGACTTCTCTTGTGTGCAAGAGTCACATGAGCACTATTAAGGGTTTTCATCATATCCTTGTCCTTAAGGAAAGCCTTAACCTCGGGATTTATTTCAGCCAACTGCTTGGAAAAATAAGAAAAGAGTCAAATATGGGGAAAAATAAAATATCCATCGTCCCTAGATATGTACATTAAGACAATTCATAAATGGAAGAATAAAAGATATAATACCGATGACAACCAACAATAACAAAACAAAATATAGACACCACCTCAACAGGAGGATGGAATCTCAAGAGAAAAAAGAAAAAAAAGAAAAGGAAATTCAATTAATGCAAGGTTCTAAGGGCTGGATGAGTTCCAATCAGTTTGACCAGAGACAACCAAGCATGCATGACTGCTCATAGCCTTAGCCAGTTGATGGCAGCAGCTAATCAGGACTGCATCTACAGTAATTAATGTATTTGAAACCATGGACAACGAATAAGGATCCTTTCCTCAAGTCAAGCCCATGCTGGGCCCTACAAGGTGGACTTTGGACCTGACTCTTGAAAACCCTTGTATCAGAAAGTCAAACATTGCTTCATTCAGAGGATGTTAAAACCAAGATCTTTTTCAGCCTAAGGCAAGCTCTAGATTTTTGCAAAGAATCAATGCAATATCAACATGTAGATAGCCAAGCCCAGATTACAGTTGTAGACAGCCAGCTGGCTAGGCCACACAGATCTGTTGAAGGTTCTCAGGCAAGGTTTACTAACAGAATTTAGTACTTAATAAGCAAATTAAATAAAATTAATGAGGTTATGCAGTTTTGGTTTGTTACCTCAAGTAAATAGACTCAAAATGACAGATGAGAAGACAGATCTTTTACATACATTATTAAGGAGGCTTTGGATTTCTGTAACAGGCAGATTAACAGCAGCAAAAACAATGGTTCCAAACTTCCTCTTCTCGGTATCTGGTGTCATATAATCACCACTAGCAATCTTTTTTAGTTGTTCCAATACTTGCTTGACAGAAACCTCAAAAGGAACCTGGGTTCATTGAGATCATAAATAAGTTTCTTATAGAATTTATGAAAATAATTTTTTGCTCAAGTTGCTTTCAAAAACGCTATTGGCATTAAACTGAACTGAATATATTAAATTATCAAAAAATAAAGAAGACCTGTATAGAGTTAAGATACTCAGTATTGTCGATTAAAACCTCCCGCAATTGTTTTTCCCATTTGGACCACTCCTTTGCATAGGATCCCTTGGTAGACTCCAATCTAAATAGCGAATGGCAGTAGTCAATAATAGGAGACCAAATCAGAAAATATCACTTGGGAGTAAATGGCAGATAAAAAAAATTGAAAAAAAAAAGATCTTAACCAGGGGAGAAGAAAAATAAAGAGATCTAAAATCTTTATTTGATATATGTCAAGTGAAGCAGAGAAGAAAACAAAAGCAAATAGCAGATGCAGCCTTAATATTAATAGTAAGCATCTTGTAAATAACAAGAACAGCGCAATCTTATTATAACTATCATTCTAGTTTTTGTGTTTATTTAAGGACCTCACAAGAGAACAGTGCAATCGTATTTCTCTACTAGTCTTCTCATTTTTTATTTATTCCATTTCCTCTGGTTCTCTTTTCCTATTTGCTTTTGGGAGAAAGAGGGAGGGGGGTTGTTGTAGGCTAAGCAAACCTCAATAGGAAGCACACGGGGATGCAGCTAGATGAACACAAGAAGCATACAAAAGGCTGAAGCAAAGACTGTTCTAAAGAAAGCAGACTTGAATTGGCAACTCAACCCTTTCTGCTCAGCTGATTCTTTCCTGCCAATAGTGCCAAAGTCAGATAGTTCACAGTTTTCAATGCCAGTCTTCTTTCTTTTTCTGTTTGTTTTTTTTTTTTTTGGGCAAATTTTGATAAAGATTTAGGAGGTGATGCACTCCAAACAAATTAGAAGTCAAAGAGCAAAGCATTCTTGTAACCAAACAATGCAACAACAGATGATCCATTGAACTCCTTTCTTTCAACAAGAATTCTATATTGTCACTATTAGTTCTGGGCAGCCAAATTTGATTGATCTCTGAATGGGTCAACTATGTTTGACAGATTGATAATCACCTCCTACATGGCTCAATCGTTTCGAAGTCATCAGATCCTTTTACTTAAATTGAACATTACTTATTATGCACCGTATTCTAACTTAATAAATATTTGTCACACACGTTTTCTTTAATTAAATTTATTTACTGTTAAAAGATTCTAGACACTTGATAGAGTGCACAATTTGGTAACTGAGGATACATGGCTTTTAAATGTTGTCGGGATATGGCTTCAATTTCTCTGCACGAATTACTGATACAAAATTCAATTTATTTGAGTATCAATACTCATATACATAATACAATGGTAAAGTTAATCATGCACCTTCCATGTCGGGTAGTGTGAAGCTGGTACAGACTTACTCCCTCCTCCAAAATAGACTTCACAGGATCAGGTAGGGGACTCCTGCAAATGCATAAAAGCACTGGTGAGAGGAATCATCCATCAAAAGTACTTAAATCTCAGGTTGTAATACTGAAAAAAAAATCACCCTATTAGGGTAGTAGTAAAAGAAATTCTTGTAATCAAAGGGGCAGATCTGTGTAAGCCTCAAGCTTCAATTGTGGTGGGGGAAAAAATGAAGCAGACTCGGCATAGGAATTAGATTAAGTTTCACAGTATATTACTTTAAAGGTAAAAATAGTAATAGTTTAGTACTAGTGAGAGGAATCATCCATTCAAAATTTATTGAAGATGAAGAAGGGGCATAACTTCATTGTGGAGTGTGCGTCACATTGGAAAATTAAAATCAACCTCTCTGAACTGTAGTGCTAGTAGCCACAGCACAGCAGCAAGGCACTACTGTCAGTATCAAGGGTCCAGTTAGAAGTTCTTTTTTTTGGGGGGGGTTGTGTCCGGGGGTTGCATTCTCATTTTTATTTCCTCAGTAGTGGTTTTAGTTGGAAGCCAAGTATTTTAGGAGAAAACTTGCTAAGTACCTATCAGATTTCAGCAATGGCATCTTCACAAGTGAGCCAAATCGCTCAACTAGTTCACCCTCAAACTCTTTGCGACTCTGTAAGATGTCAACAGAAGTATCTCAGAAAATATTTCAGAAATAAGAACATGCCTTGAAACATGAAAACATTATAAACTACAAAGAAAAAAAATGGGGGGAGGGGAAAGAAAGAGGCGGATGTAAATCATGCCTTGCCCTCATAAAGGTGATAAAACATTAGCAACACAAAGCCAGCATTTGGAGATTCCTTGTCAAGATTTCCCTGAAGATTCAAAGCAATAAACAAAATACGAGGTAGATTGTAATCTTATTTTGGGTAAGGTCTCTGACTACACAAGTGGAAGAATCAGAACTGAATGGATACCGGATGATTAACTCGTTGAAGCACGCGAAACATGAAAACAGATAATGCATCAAGAGAAAATGGATTTGAATCAGTTCCTGCATATTTAAGAGAGACCACATTGGATACTAATATTTTTGAGAAATCAACCAAGCAACTAAGCAGGTCAAATCACTCTTTCTCAAAGACAGAGGAAGTACATAAATGGCCTTACCCCATAGCATCTATGCAAAGTAATCTACGCTGCAGTTTAACTCTATTTAAAAGACCCAATTTGCAAAATAATGTCTCAGTACGGATCAGAGGATGCAAGGTGTCATACTCAAATGAGAAAATGCAGGAATGACTTGAAATGCCTTAAGAGAACTGTTACGATTAAGGTTCACATTGGTCGGAATTTAATCAACCAGGATAATAAAAAAGCACGGAGTCAGCTATTGAGAAGCCAAAGTATAATTCCACTAAGGATGTATTATAAATGACTAGCGACAGAGAACACCAGGAAGATTAACAGCTTCATGAGTAACAGGGGCTATAACCTTCAGAATCAGGTACAACTGGAACTGCAGAGGCTCTGGTGCTATGGCACATGTCTTCAATCTGCACAAGTAACCATGATGTCAACAAAGTTGAGAAGAGAACAGAGTCTTTTCTTTCCCTCTTTTTCTGGGGCAGAAAAACATACAAAGTCTATAGGGGGAAAACAGGAAGGTTCATTTGTAATTGCATGTAACTGTGATGTATTTACAGTAGATTAAATGAACTAAAAGAAACAAAAGGGGAGAGAAAAGCAGCAACAGCCAGAATTAGGTTGAATACCTATATAATATCTAAACTTATTGCATAAGCATAACTAATTTCGTTCCATATCCGATCAAATTTTGGCAAAGTTATGGCAAAGGCATGCATACCACATAGGTACAAACATTATTGCTTACCCTACATAAAACAAGTTTCATCTACCACAGAATTTGGTAGATTTTGTTAAACATGGATCTTACCAGCAATCAATCCTACAAGAATCCAGTGATGCAACTTCAATAACTAAATAAAATTTGTTGGCACTAGAAAATGATGAACCCACAATCTATTAAATGTAAATTGGATTGTAAATAATGTCTCTGCATTAAGGAAAAAAACAAAAAACAAAAATAGAATAAAATAAAAAAAAAACAGAAAACAAAAATGTAATTGACCATTCACTGAATTTGTGCAAATTATCCGGTAGGTGCCTTTGAGAAGATCAAGTGAAACAAACAACAGCACGATGTATTACATTTCAATTAACCGAGTGGAACATTCTTAGACAAATTTAAGAGAGTTTATTCCATTAGATTTTTATTAGAATCATATGCCTTGAATCATTAGAATGTGCTCGTAACCGATAGATTTCGATCAACATTTTCTTTTTACTGTCAAAAGAGTAAATCCATTTCAGTGTTCTTTAAACATGTAATCAGAGCATGTGGAACCATCATTTTTGCTTTCATGCACTCACTTGAGAGATGGCTTTTGAATTCTACTGTTAGCTTAAAGGAACTCTGTCCATAGATATTTCTCAAAACTTTTTTTGACAAGTCAAATGAGGGGTGCAACACAAGGAATTTTCAGGAGATCACCCATCCTAGTATTACTCTCACCCAAGTAGGCTAAACTATGGAGTACTAATGTGATCCAGTGCATTAGTGCTCAAATGTTTGCCGTCCTTTCTCAAATGTTTGCCATCTTTTCTCAAAACTTAGCCGGAACATTGCCAAAATTTTGCTGTAATCTCATTCAAACCTAAAGGTTAGACTCATCAAAACTTCACTGCATCCTAATGTTCCTTACCCCATTAAGAATGGATTTGGATTTGTCTAGCAGCCATAAAAGTAATATCATACAATTCCCAGCACAAGTGTAACTATCATCAAGAGAAGGATCAAGATTTGGGTACATATCTTTTGTCTATTTAGCAGAGCAGTGCACAAGGTTTCTCGGTGAATCATGACATAGAAGTAGAAAAGGAGCAAATTTACCTGTCTCCATACTTCAACATTTGGTGCATTCTTGTCTGCAAGCATTATAGAGAATGGTTTTCTCTTGCGCTCATCAGCAACCTTTGACCAATATTTTCCTGTTGTTACATAAACAGATTATTTTGCAGATATTTAAGTTACAACTGAGCCCATAAAAAATTCAAATTATTCAAGTATCTTGAAATGGCAAAATCCAAGATGTTGTATACAGCTGCAGCAACTGACAGAGAATAATGCATAACATATCTATTTCTGCATCATGAAATAAATAGCTTTAATGCTTAGATATAGAATGAATTATTCCATGACTATCTGATTCTTTCTGAATAGTGTTTGTATGTTGAGACCATGGATCCCTAAAGAATGAATGACCAATCTATATATGCCTAATGGTTATAATTAGATGATATAATAAAACCTCTGACCTGGCCTTTTTTTTTTTTCATGTTGTTTTAATCGTGATGGCAAGGATTACAGTCCTCATAATGATTTCTAAAATTCTAAAATTCTAAAATTGTAATATCCTCCTCCACTTAAAAAAAAAAATAAAAAACCCAAATGATATTAAATCAAGATAGAGATTTTTTTTTTTTGGTCCAGTAATAAATCTCGATCAGAATTGAGAAATGAGGTTTCTAGTGCTCTAATATCTAATTTCAAGTTTCAAGAATTCACCACGAGGCTATAGAGATAGATATGGCAACACACCCTCTTAGTCATTGAGTAGGTTGTATTATTTAATACACCTACTCATACGGATTTCTAAGATATAACTCAATAGCTCACATAAAATCCAAACATTTCACAATTATAGTAAACAGATTCCAACAGATTCCTAATCATTAATATGATTTCCAAGTAATTGATTTACTGACACAAAAAAATAATTTCGGTCCTTACTTATAATATGTATCTCCTGTCCCAACTGATTCTCTGTTAAACTTCAATCCACAGTTACCATAAATATTGTTATATTTTTATTCTGAATGGTTTCTGGTGTTGAAAAAAACCATTTTCCAGCCACAATGATGTTAAACCAACCACAAGTATGCAGGGATATCTACTATGAAAGAATTCCAGCTTCAAATAACTTATGTGCCCTTAGTAACACTTGTATCAAGGAAAACTTGAAACTGTCTCTAACTTGATCAAATGGGTCAACAAACATGTCGGATGAAGAGATAGGATGACCTCACATATTATATAAGAAAAGATATAACCACTGATCATTGACCATGATTAGGGGGCAATGCTGACAGGAAGACACAAGGAGATGATGGAGATGTTTAAAAATATCCCAGAGACTGAAAACTCAAATTCAAAACAAATCAGTTTAAAACATCTTCTGGACAGTGAAATACCTTTGATAAGATCACCCATGAGACTATTGATGGGTCGATCATCGCCAAGTCCTCCAGGTGCATTTAGTAATTCCCTGCAAAGTGCAGACTTAGCACAACCAGGTATTCCTGCAAATAGCAATCCAGAGGCGGATATAAGACAAATGAATAGAAACAATGTCTGAAGTCCCAATGGCACAGAGAGGTAAACTTAATAGGTATGTAGTACCATACCAGTTCAAAGTCCAAAACAATTACAATATACAAAGAGACTGTAGAACCAAGAACCATCACGAAACATTCAAATTTTAAAAAAGAAGAACATGTAAGAAACAGTTTGAATAGGAGATAAACAACTGTCTACTTTTCATGATGTTAGAAGAGCACACAACTAGGTACAAACTGTTTCTTTCAGCATGAAGGTGGAAGGAAAACTGCTTTATGACACATACATGTAAAATGACATTTAAATTCTGTTGTATGAAAATACAAAGCACATAAACTTATCAAAAGTAGAAATAAAATATAGGGAAATTATCCAAAATCCCGGAGTTTTCACCTTTCACCAAATAAGAACCTGAGTTCTTATGTATTTTTGCCAAATAAGGACCTACAATTAATGTTGTTTGCCAAGTAGATCTGCCGTCCAACTCTCCATCCAAATTTTAACAGAAGGTCAGCCAGATGGCTAAATTTACAGGTCAAAACCGATAAACACGCACCACATGTACTGCTTATCATGCCAAATTGTCACGTCAGTTAAATTATTTGAAATTTTAATTATACCCATTTAAAAAACAAATAGAGTAAAAGAGGAAGGGACAAAAAAAACAAGAGTTGAAAGGGGTGACCAACCACCCTCAAAAATAGCTTTTGGAGGTGGCCAAATTTTACTAGGCGCTCTGCTAGATGGCCTATTTTACATGTCAGAACTTACATAAACGCGCCACATGTAATGGCTACCATGTTAGATTGCCACATCAAATAAGTTATGTGAAATCTCAAATTTTTTTGTTTTTTTTGATGAGTAAGTTATGTGAAATCTCAATTATACACAACAAAAATAATAAAAAAAAAAAAACTAGAAAAAAAGGAGGGTTGAGGGGGTGGTCAATCCTAGGAAGAAAAAAAAATCTCGGTCCTTATTTCGCAAAAGGTGAAAACCTAAAGGGTTTGGGTCCAGCTCAAATCGGTGCGCCGTCATTTGCGGAGGCACTGCTTTTGGAGGCTAGATCTTTAGCGACAGAGAGGCTTGGGGATCTGCTGGGTAGAGACCATTCTTCAGTTGGTTATCCAGTGGACAAGGACCTGCCTAACGCCCTTCAGATGCCCACTACCCAAGGCTACGTTGCTTGCCCTGTTGGTGTTGCAGAAAAGGGGTCAACTTTGTAGACAAGTAAGGAGATGATGCTGACTCTCCATGGGTGTGGAAGAGCCAACTCGTGAGGCTGCATAAGGAGATTCGCTGGGCTTTGGGGGATGTTCTGGAAGGTTTGAAGGCCTTTGGGCCTATTCAAAAGCCCATACCTGCTGGTCGTTTTAAGAGACAAACTTTGTGTTGGGCTTCCAAGCGCAACCCAAGTTCCAGCCCAAGTTTCAGTCAAAGATCCAGTCCTCCAAGATCCAATCTCTTTCAGGTTTGGACTTGGGTTGTGGGTTTGGGTCCTTTTCGGTTTTGGACGCAGGTTGCGGGGTCCCAATCTCTCCCAACCCTATTTCTGCCTTGCCAGAGGTGGTTTTGATCCCAGCTGATCCGCCAGAGGAGATTCTATTACCAGCAAATGCATCTATAGATGGGCTTTTTCGGCATGCCCAGTTCATGACAATGGTTCTTTCCTATTCTCTCCAGTGCTGACAATAGCCCATTCCTCTGCCTTGCCAAGGCAAACCTCTCCGAGTAGTTTGGACTCTCAAATTTCGCCGGCTGATCGGGATTCTGTCATGTCCTTGCCTAAGCCAATGAAAGTCTATGATCGTAAGACCAGGACCATAAAGTTCTCAAAGTTGGATGCAAGCCTGTTCGCCAAGACAGTGTCGGTGTTCTGTGCACCACCTGTTTCTGGGTTCTCTGAGGAGGGAGCTCTCGACTCGTTGGGTCTGACTTGTCTTCAGCAATTCTGATCCGCCTATGTACTATCCTATCTCATCGGGGAAGAAGGTCCACTTTCAGGTTGATGGGTTTGCTCCTGTGCGGACGCTTTTGAGTTCGACGGCAACTCATTGGATCACCCAGGTGAGGTTGGCTTTTTCAGCAGGAGTGTTTCGGGTTGATGGGTCTACCTCGGTTAGCCTTGCCCTTTTATTGCCGGAGCCGATGGTAGTCCTTGATCAGCATGGGGTGCAAAAAAATGGGGGAATCTGGAGTTCTACACAAAGGGGCATCCGAGATTGTGCAACTTGCGTTGGAGATTGGCCCTATGTTGGGGATTTCTTGTGGTGGTGATGGAAAACAGTTACTGGATCTTTTGACGGCCTTGGATAAGGAGCACTATGAGGAGGTCTCGGCTACTCCTTCCAAACATGGCACAAAAGGTAGGAGGGAACTCAAAAATTTCATGTTCTATTAATTTTGAAAGCTCTAGCCGTGGCAAAGGGAAGAGGGCCCTGTCAGTTTTTTGAGGTGTTGGGTTGTTGTTCTTCTTGTGTTTTTGGTGGGTTTCTTGGGTAAGGGGAGGGGTTTCTGTGGGTGTTGTTTTTGGGTTTTTGTGGGTCTTTGTTCTCTTTTTGTTTTTCTTCTTTCTAGGTGTTCCTTGTGTAATCTTCATGTGTACTTTCACTTTTAATAAAAATAAAATCTGAACTTACATATAAAAAAAAAAAAAAAAAAAAAAACCTAAAGGGTTTGAGCCTAAAATAATTTTAGAACAAAAATGTGTAACTTATAAGGTTCAATAGTACGGTTGAAAAAAAGGCGAGAAAGATATTCTTCCTGAGAATATTCATCGCCAATATAAAGCCATACACAAGGTCAATGATGTGATATTATATCAAAATTGATAGATGAAGTTCTGTAGATAGCCATCCCAACTCCTAATCAATTTATCAACTTAAGCTCTCCAAGATATGAAGATCCAAACAAAATCTAGAAGCTCACCCACATAAGCCTCCAGCTTGCAATTTATTTAGAAGGGCAGGGTTATTTTCATTCTTATCTAAAATAGCTTTTGACAAAAACATCCCCAAAGCTCCTTTTGATTTCACACACCCAAAATTTGTTCTCTCAATATAAGGCCCTTTCTAGAACAAAAAAGCAAGTCTGAACCAACCTAAGGTGATTAATGTTACACATCAGCCCAACAGTAGTGCAGCATACTTCAATGGATTGAAAAGAGATAAACAACTTATCCTAAATCCAGACTTCTCAGATCCTCTCTCTCGTCTTGAATATTAGCCAAGTGATTCAAATCCAAGTATTTTCATAATGAATGATTAAAATCCAAGCATTAAAGCTTCATTGAAGAAAAATAGGCAAAGCTTTAGGCCAGTTGCAGATATTTTTACCTGGAAAGAATACAATCAGCCCCTCTTTCTTGGGAACAATATCCTTTGCAAAGGGACTGGGGCTTGATGGTGCTAACTCCCGCTCCGCCTCAAGATCACCTTCTTCATCCATGCCTCCCTCAACAATGGCCAAGAAATCTTCAACCCTTACCAAGTTACCAGCAGAACCTATCAGAGCCTGATTCTGTGTACTCTGTTTTGCATATTGTTCAAGAAAAGGCTCAGCTTCACTAAGGAATGTTGATTGCGACAGCTGTTTGTGTCCATACTTCCTTCGTATAAACACAGCCCTGAATACGGAAGAAAAAGAAAAAAAATATTCAATTCCATGAACCGCTCAAACCAAATTCTGAAAGAAATTTAAGAAGTTAGAGAAATAGTAAGGACTTATAAAGAATGATTCAAGCACTACCATTCATCAAGCATCTTACTGAGTTCCCTCTGCTTTCCTGTTGAAGTGCCCCACGTTTTCATTTGCCTACAATGTTTAAAAGAATGAATGATAAATTGTTGACTAGATTAAAAATTTTGACCATTAAAATAATTTTTTTACTTGAGCCATCTCACATAGTAGCCAAATATTTTAGCTTTTCAGAGAAATGTGACCATTACAATAGCCAACAATGTCATCAAACGTGTGTGCCCCATAATATTACCAAGAATGTACTAGCACCATTGATGTATCACAAAAAAAGAGAAGTGGGACAACTGGTGATTTTACATAGTATCAAAGCAATGGTTTTAAGCTCAAATTCTGGCTTCGTAATTTATCTCCCAATTCAATTAAATAATCCACCGATTAGGCCTCATTTATTAAAAAAAAGTTTGTGCCTACATGTAATGAAGAGTATTAGAATACCAATTTAATAATTAAATTTACAATTTTTTGTCAGCTTAAGCTTTTAGGACAACTAGTGATTTTAACAAAAAATAACTTTTTAGTTAGTCTTATATTTCTCCCGTCCTTCAATCACCAGAGTGATAAAAGGTAGCGAGTGAAGAAGTTATCTATTAATCTCATCCATTAAACCTTTCATTTGAGATTTCAAACACATCTTACAGTAAAACACGCATGGAACCTTACCTCAAGTAATATGCCTTGTAAGCAGCTGGACCTTCTTTAAAAAGAATCGACAAGCCATTGCGTATTAAAAAGGTTCTCAACTGCCAAAAAAATAAAAACATGATGAGTGTACAGCTATTGGCTCATCTCGTAAAAATTCTAAGTCTGGAGAAGCGCCAAACAATACTAATCAAAACAAAGAATAAAACTTTTGTAAAGGAACAATTGGAACTGAGCGGATCTGGCATCAACTGGAGCTAGATGCTGCCAGTAGTATCTAGAGGGAGCTCCTTTTTAGTCAGTATTGGATCCTCCACAAGCAGCATCTCTCCCCCACAATAATTGCCTGCCTAGAAATTATACTCAGACTTCCCAAGAACATGAGTCAATAAATTAAACAGACTCAGGTCAGATAAGCGTTATAGACTCCTCCCAGCATAAATCTCAAGACTCCAAGGCAGGGAAGTGCCAATAACATTTACATTTATATGAGAAACCTATCATCTCATGAAACAGACCTAGAAAGTGTAGAAGTGTTTTGAATAAGAGAAATTTAATGCTTTAAGGACTTTGCTGTGCAAAGAATATAGATCTGAAGTCCTTTACTAGATACACCAAAACCTCACACAAGGATGTATGTTTACCTCCTAGGTCCTAGACCTCCTACGACAAAAAGAATTTAAACGATATCATGCATAGGAGGGGACATCCAATGGATTACATTTTAAAGTTTAACAGGTCCAAAATATCCAACAAGGAAGAAGATGAAGACTGCTCAAGACAGTCTTCCTTTAATACAATACTTTTAAGAATAAATCTTTCAGCATGTTCATTACTTATAAAATACATATTTATACCAATAGTTAAGAATCAATAATTAAGTCTTGCACCATAATGAATTAAGCCATCCAAGTTGCAGAGGATGTTAATTTTACAATGTTACAGTCATGAAACTACAGGAGCTACAATCATGAGAAATCAAAAAGGTTTTCAGATAAGAAAGACCAAATCAGAGTAGACCATAGACAAAAGGAGCTTCATAAATACATGCTTAGATGAGGAAATGCCTATAGAGGGTAAGAATGTGAAGACTCAAAACAACATGGGCCACAGAGTTAGCATGAACGCAGCAGCATGAAAAAAGACGTTTGATTAACAAGATAGCAAATAAGGAAGGGGGTGAAAAAACAGAAAAACAGTCAACATGGTGAAAAGCATGGCAGCTGCTTCTACATAAAAAAAAGGCTTCATTACACCAAATAAGGAAGAGGATGGAGAAACAGAAAATTGGTCAAAATGGTGAAAAGCATAGCAGCTGCATCTAAGATGTGTTATCTGACCCTGACTAATCCAGACTGGTGCAGTGATCTCTTGGTTCCACGAAGGGTTGGAGTCATTACATTAATAATTTCAAAACTAATTAAATAACATGCCCCAGAAATATAACTTTTTCCCCCAACAGCCTTCATATAAAACTCTTGTGTGGATTTTTACAGAAATTAAAATGACATGCCCCAGTATATAACTTTCCCCCTCAATAGCCATCATATAAAATTCTTGCAAGGCTTTTCACAGAAATTAAGAATAACCTTTTGAAATCCATTCATAGCAGATATTTGGCCAATAGCCCACAAAGATAGGGATACAAACGTTCCTACAATTGAAGTATATAATATAACTGCATTAAAAAAAATGGTTGGCAAAGTTTAGGAGATGGTGACAACTTTAAAACTTTAATGAACTGAAGATTGCCTTAGTCCCAACTAAATCTTGTCAACTACATGAATCTCTTTCACCAATCAACCCGATCAAAAGCCAAATTCTCTGTATGGCCACAAGCATTCATGTTCTTACTACCTCTACTGTACCCAAATCACTTCTGGCATTTTATGCACCACTTTCGTTTGAAATTGAATCAGTCACTTGTTTGCACTGTCGCACGTTGTTAAACTACATCTCAAGTGGCATCACTTCCATCTTCTTTCATTGCACTCATTTTTCAGTCTTCCATTTCGTCATGGAATTCCTCATTAATTTTCACATTCTCAACTTGGCAACATTTATATCTAGGCAAGTTGCTTCTTAACCGCCCAAGCCTACATCATATATCAATTATTGGCCTTTAAAGCCTTTCCTTTTATTCTATATATATAGAAGTAAGAATTGTTGAACCAAAGGTGTACCTGACCCAAACCCCACATAACCACTTCCCTAAGTGAGCTGATTCCCAAGGGAATAGCCATCCCAGCTGTCTTATAGAATCTTCCGTTCATCTTTTTAGTATTTTCCAATCAGTAAACCAACATACCCAAAATATTCCATTATTTAAACTGATTTTTGTGGATTTTCTCACATTTGCTAATCAGAATGGGACTTTGGTTTTTAATGAATTTCACTTATCCTAGAAAACCAAAAAAAAAAAAAGGAGATTCTATATGTGGTGGGAAGCATAGTATCAATCTTTGGCTTATGTTTTTATTTTTATAAGTAATCAAGACGTATATAAAAAGCGCGCACCTCCAGGTATACAAGAAGTATACAAGAAAAAATACCTAACTAGAACAAGAAAATCATGAAAATTAAGCACAAAAGGGGATACAAAAACTGTTGTCCAAAAATAAAGAGTATAGAAGAATAAAGTATCAGCTCCTCCAACATCCTCTCAAAACTCCTATCATTTATTTCCCTCCAAATACACCACAAAAGACAAGTAGATACCATCTTCCACACAACGGCACTCTGCATGCTACTAGCAGTCCACCAATAAGCAAGTAATTCAGCAACCCATCTAGACATGACCCAAGATAACCTGAAGTGGCTAAAAAACACTCCATAAGACGCAAGCAAGCTCACAAAGAAGAAGACGATGGCCAACAGACACCCTATTTTTCTTACACATAAAGAACCTATCAGCCACAATGACAAGATGCTTCCTAAAGTTGTCTGGACTAGTCTGCGAGCTCACCGACATCTCAGGACTAGTCTGAGAGGTCATCGACATCTCAGCGCCACCTCCAGCAAGCTCTAGGAAGCTCGCCTTACTCCCCTCCTCGATGATTGGCAGATGTGGAACACCAACATCTACCCAAACATTCCAGCGAGTGAAACCTCCCCTATCAGCGGTTGAAAACCAGCACCTCACTACCCTCCCCCATGCCCGAACCAACCCGAGACACCCCGAACACAACGGCCCAACTCCGGGTGCTTTTTTTTCCCATTTAAGCGACTTCATCTTGGGCTTTAGGGGAAATTTAGCCCAAGCTCCCCCCCTAGCCCAGCAGTTCCTTACCTTTATTGACCCGAGTCACACGGGCCACTGGTGGAGGGTAAGAAGCCAACTTAATGCAAGGCGTGGGTGGGCCTTTCTCTACATTGGGATTCAGCTACATAACACAAGTCTTGGGCGGGCCTTTCTCTAGATTGGGATTCGGCTCACGGCCCTTAAAGCCGCATTTACATCCATGGAAACCTGGGCCTGAGCCCAAATCCAGCCATTCTAGCAATGTCTCACGTCCTGATTAAGACACTGCAACTACTCTTAGAAGGAACAAAAACCAAAACTTTTCACCAAACCAGCCTTTTTTTCTCGGGTACAACCCCTCAGCACAGTAGCCAGACGCTTCCTTCTCCCCATACACAACCCGTCCCATCAGTGCAGCCATCTTGGGGATCCCCAAGGCCCTTCAACGAGGGGGCTGCTGGAGATTGCAGCACCTCTGCAAACAGTTACTTCCCCCTCTCCACCGGAGAAGTCAGCTTCTTACCCTCATCCATCGACGAACGAGCAGTGAAAGGCAGCTGGAAAAAATTCCCTACCAGGTGGAGATCTGATGCGAACGTCTTCCAACCTTCACCATTTTTCCCTTCCGGCACTAGGATAAGACCCCTCCGCCTACCACCACCAAGTTCCTCCACGACCAGGAAACGCCCATGCTTGTTCGAGCACTGTTGGGCAAGGAGGGCAGGGAAGCCAGCTCTTGATGTCCTCCAAAACATTGCCGTCTCCTTCTTCCGCAATAATTCCTCTAGGGTGGCTTACAACCAACTACTTTCAGCTCTTCCCCAGGAGATGACATGAACAGTACCCCAAAACCTTTGGGTTAAGCGAACCACGGTGCTTCCCACTGCCAACTCAAAACCTTTGGATTCGATTGAGCACCTCCTTAATAACCTCTACAAGCAACACTGAGACTTCCATGCCTAATGGTAAAAACTGGTCCTACAAACTATCAGATGGTTGTGGTAGTTCTCCACCTGAGTAGGTGCCCAGATTCTCTCTACATATTCCAACATCTGATAATCAGGAACAACCAACCACAATCTCGTCTTCACTCCCTATAGGCTTTCAATCTCGTCTTTGGATTATAGAATAATATTTCTTCACCCTCCATGATCAATTTTTGAGTTTCATTGTAACCCTAATTGGGGATATGGTGAAAGTGGTAGACAATATGGACGGTATTACTACTTGTGATTACAAATTTGTGTATTGTGTGAATGTAAGCAAACACAAGTGCATAATTATTTAACTGCATAATGAACTACCATATACTTTTTAAGTATTTATCAAACAAGAGTTATGTTTCCAGATAAGAAGAATACAGAACCATCCTATCACAATTTTACTTACTTATTCATCAAACATCTGGAGAATGATTGTACATGCATTGAGATTTGTATAAGAAGAGATACCTTATAAGTAAGAAATTTCAATTTGATCATTAAATTTGCATCTTCATCAGCAAGTCCATCTTTTGCCGATGTACTACTGCTACTGTGTTCTACCATATTACTGCTTCTACTAATTTCAGTAGCTCTCTCCTTGTTTGCCTTGAATAAATTGACGTCAATAAAAAAACCTGGATCAATATGAAATATTACTATATTAGCAACAGATTTGCACCTCAAAGCAGCGGATAGGATACAATAGCATTCTGTGTATAATTTTTTTTTTGATAAGTAAGAGTCAATTCATTAAAAGCGCAAAAGCGTAGCATTCTGTGTATAATTAAGCATCATTTATTTAAAAAGATACTTGAACATCACACAAGAGCTAGATCAGGCAATTGTTGCTTAAAATTCTCATTGAAATAATTGAACTCCCAAGATTAACACTAGGGGGAGAAAAAGAAATCAAATAATAGATGCATTTGACATCCTCTTCTGTTTTCATTGCCGGCACTTATCTGAAGCTTTATGGGCACAACTATGATGTTTGTGTTATCTTATGACTATGGGTTTGCACGGTCATGACATATGATGTCATGCAAACAGGAAAAGCCATACATCAACTGATTAAACAATTTGAAAATCATTGAGTGCTGATTGGCTGTTAAACAAATAGAATGTATAGTATTGATAAAATTTTGATTGATCATGTCCCTTCTAAGTCTTCCATTGTTGTCAAGTACTTCATACCTATCTTTTCTTCCAACTTCACCATACGAAGTCTCAGTCCATGATCAGAGTCAAAAGGTCTTATAAACAGAAGAAAATTTGTTGCTCATCACTCGTGTGGATAAAATGTTCAAGATATATAAACATCTATCTAGGTTCTTTCAATAAGATCCATTTTCACTTCTATTTTTCTATGAGGAACACATACATTACTGCAGAAAAATGCATTATCCATATGTATCAGAACCATTATTAACAAAATAATCTTACTACAGGACAAGGAGAATTATCAGGTATAAGGTTTGGAATTGAAGTAGATTATGATTGTTATGTACAGCAAGAAAGATTCTTACCTCGATATAATGGCCACAATTCTGGCTTGTACCTGGAACACACCAAATATCTATCACTTCACAAATGCATAACATAAAATAATAAGGAATAACCTAAGCCAAGTTTTATTTAGGGAAAAATCATATTTAGCCCTTAGGTTTTTATATAATTTGAATTTAGTCATTAGGTTTTTAATTTTAAGAGTATGATCCTTAAGTTTTGACGAGATTTTAAATAGGTTCTTCTCTATCACTTTTTCGTCAAAATGAAGGGTTTGTCAGATATCACTTGTGTCTCAATTGACATATTAGCGTTTATGTCAACACCTAATATCAATGTCATATCATTAAGTGCCAAATCACCCATATAAAAAAAAAAACAAACAAACAAACAAACAAAACAAAACAAAAGACCCAACTCAAAAAACAAAAACTATCTTCTTTGTCATCTTAATCTTTTAGAGTTATAGCGTTAAATGAATAATTATTAACTTCGACGCTAAGATAGATCCTAGCGTGTCAAATGAGACACACATGACAAATAGAAATCGTTAAGTTTGACGACAAAATGATAAAGGGACCAATTTCAAAACTTGAGTAAAACTTAAAAACCTTATTCTTAAAATTAAAAAATCAATGACTAAATTCAAATCAAATGAAAACTTAAAAGATTAAATATGATTTTTCCCTTTTATTTATCTTTCTGATAATTAATAATTTTATTAGAAAAGTGCCAAAAAGGAACCTAAGCCAAGTTTATATTGAAGAAAAAGGTTCGAGATTAAGTTCAAACAAGACCTCATCTCTTTCTGGTATCGCCGGAAAGCAGAGTCACTGTGAACATGAATGACCATTTTGTAGAAAAGGTTGTCACTTGAAATGGAATCAATTTTGTGAAAGTTATGGTAACATTTAAAGGCAGCAGGGAAACGCTTTTCTCTCATCAAGCGTAACATTTCCTGGTTCAATCGGAAAATAGTAATATCAATAAAGGATAAATCAAAAGTCTGACTCACTTACATAGCATTTATAACAGTACATGATTTTAACAAAAGAGGCTACATAGTTTGCAAACCATTATGCAATGAGAAAAGACCATCAGTACTGTCCACAAGCAATGCGAAAACCAACACAATAAGATAAGAAGCTACATTTACTTTAGCTAAGAAAATCAAGCCAAAGAAAACAGTTTTGTGGTTTGTAGCAGGACCTGGAGTTTGGTGGTTGAATAATCAGCAGGATGAGATTGTAAAAATTTTGAAACAACAGATCTATCAGCATCTCTTGAATGGGCGTCACCACCTTCCTTCATGAACCAGTCTGTATAGTTGGGGCAAAAGGAGGTGCCAACACTCTGAAGAAGTGCCTTTATTTGCTGCAGTTGTATGAATAGAAAAATTAAATGGCATACTTGATATCGATTCTTAACCATTCACTTTATTAATCAAATGCAAGTACAAATTTTTTTTTTTTTTATAAGTAATGGAAATATTATAAAAAGCGAAAGGCGCCCCCAAATACACAGGCAGTTTACACATGAAAAACCTAACAAAAAGCCAAACAAAACAAGAAGAAAAACCCTCAAAACCCGAAAAGCCCTCAAACCATCAAACCACACGAAACCCAACACCCACAACACACCATAAGCCCTCTGACCCGAAACCCACCCGAAGTACTCAACGCTACAGGACGTGAGCCTTGCCTTTCCCCTGCCTAGAGGACGCACATGCAATGTCATAGTTTATGGAAGTATAAATGCCACAATAGAATACCAAAGTTCATATATAGCAGCTCCATGCTACCTGCTTTTCATCTGATCTATTTGCAGAACAAATTTCTCTAAGGCTTGGTCCCAAATCAAGGCCAGCTGAAACACAAAGCAAATCAGGTATTACTTAATGATCAATACTCAATTTCTGATTCACCTAACATTTCCATTGGTCAACAAAGTAAACTTCTATGGGGAAAAAAGCAATCAGCTATACAATGACTTAAAAGGAATTACAAAGTGCAAGCAACAGTAGATCTAGACATGATGTAATTGTTAGAATATTACTTTAAATGATTAAATTCAACCTTTCTTATCAATTTTAACTTTTAGGATAACTGATGATTTAATATAGTATCACCATAGATTCTGAGTTTGAATCTTAACTCTACAGCTTACCCTCAATACAATTAAATATTACACGTGTTGGACCTCACTTGTTGAAGGAGAATTTAAGCTCATACGTGAGGAAGAGTGTTAAAATATTAATTTAAATTATTAAATTTTTTTTTTGATAAGTAAAAATTATTAAATTCAACATTTTATAACGATATGTATTTAATGATATTGCCAAATGAGTGGCCATAAAAACAATTTTTAGGCAAGAGAACAAACATACAACTAAGAACAACAAAAAAGGAGGGGGGAAGGGGGAGGGGGAAGAGAGAGAGAGAGAGAGAGAGGTAACATAATGTGAAGACTCCTATCTGCACTAAACACAGATACAATTCTACAATCTATCAGACACCTGGAATTACAGCTGATATTACACTAAATTAGAGACAAATGAAGTGAGCAATTTATTTTTTTTCTCCCACGAGTTCTGGATGCGGTCTTTCTTCTTGCTCTTCTCCTTCATCCCCTTTACTTTTTTATGAAATCTAAAAAGTTTCCAAATGCATTAACATTTTAGAGAAGAGAATCTGAGATTCTACAACCTCCTCCTTTGGATCCATTCTTTAGATCCAATTACAAATAAGTTCCCTATTTCGTCAGTTGCTAGTACTCCTCACACCACCTCCACAAATTTAAAGGCAAGAAAGTCTCTAGACAGGGCAGGATGAGGAGACTGGATGTTGCATGTAATTCAATATATACAAGTAAAGGACCACCAAAAAGAAAAAGAAAAAATCCCAAACAAGAAGAACCCAAAACACCCGCAAAAGAAACCCACCCACTACAAAGCAACCCTAAACCCTGTGTACGTAGGGGCGCCTTACGCTTTTTATAATATATTTGATCTTACTTATCAAAAAAAAAACAGAACTTCAGAGAGTTTCACATAGGATGTATTAGTATCTGTTTCTATTCCTGTTCCTTATTTTTGGAATAACATATTGGTCCATGAAGCTAAAATTATAATTTCACACCATACTTTTATCAGTCTTAACATAACCTAGCACTTTAAGGGCAGATGCCATCTCAACTTGGAAAAATAAACAAAAAGAGAAATAAATAAATAAATAACCAAGTGGATGAGGTTGTCCCTCAAACAATAACTTCGGATAAAAAAGAAAAATGTATAAGATGCGGGCAATGCATAAGAATGAAAAATAAAACTGGAACCACAGAATTTCCTAGCTAAGTAAACCAAACCAAATATAAAACTCATAACAAAACAAATTCGTGTACCTCCCTCAGCTGGCGGAGGCGGAAATTCTTCTAACACTTTCTCCATATGCTTGGAGCTTTCTTTGCTTACAATACGAGCCACAAGACCCTCTAAGATTTCACCCTGCACCTTTATATGATCTTTTGAACCTGCATATTAAGTTCAAACTGAGTTAACACCCAATGTTTTCACACAGAGCTCACTTAAAAAGAGCCAAATTTTCTACTGTGGCTAACCAGCAGTAGTTTGATACAGCTCTAAACAAGCTGGTAGAGCTTGCAGTATGCGAGATTAGGGCTGTAATCAAGTCGAGCTGAGTTGAGCTGTAGAATTTTTAGACTGGCTCGTTATAAGGATACATATTTGAGCCAAGCTTGAGCTCGAGCCGAGTTATGAAATATGTGTTCAAGCTCGGCTCGTTAAAAGCTCGGGCGAGCTCGAGCTCATTGATAATGTCATTCGAGCCGAGCCAGGTACTCGATCGAGCTCAAGCTAGACTAAATTTTTTAATATATGATCCAAGTGAAGTTCAAGTCCAATTTTGTGAACCTCTATATATTTATCTAAAATAGAAATATATAATATGTAACTAAATAAGGCATATTATACAATATTGTATATAACTATAGTCTATAGGTAACAAATTAACATAATATTATATATATAACTATAGATTAGAAATTTATAGTATATGTATAATGTGAGCAAGTAGTAAGTCAAGTATATTATATATAACTAATTAACTATAGTATATGTATAGTATTAATAACTTAATAAGTTAGTTTATGAACGAACTATTTAGTATGTTAATAATATATATACACACACACATTGATACATACATTCATAGTGATACTACTATATATCAAAGTGTTATAATTATAATTTAATACTATATTTAGTTATTTAGTATAGTTAGTTACTATATTTCTTAGTAATATTAAGTTAATTAGTATATAACTAGGCTCACGAGCCCTAAACGAGTCGGGCGAGCCGGTCAGGTCAAGCCTAAACGAGTTAAGCTCGCGAGTCCCTATCGAGTTCCGTCAAACGAGTCAAATATGTATCATTTACTAATTGAATGGGTTTTTATAGTAACGAGCGGGTTTGTACAGTACCGAGCTCAAACTCGGGTCAAGTTTTACTGAGCGGGTATCGAGCGAACTGTTGAACAGACTGATTTATTTATAGTCCTATGCGAGATCACATTAATGTTGCAATGGTAAAGTTGGACAAAGCATTTAAGATGAGGATGGTGTGAAGTTAGAAGCATGGTGTGGCAGCAATCCATTGCAGTAGCAGCATTAATGGTGAGACTATTAAGAGGCCAAGGTGGTAGTGGTGCGGCATATGAACCATCCATGTTTTCTTTTTTGATGTCATCCAATCTTGCAAAGAAGCACAAAGGGGTGCAAACTATGTATACGGGATGCATACAAGAAAAACACCCAATTAAGAAAAAGATAAGAGCACAAAACATAAAATTAGAGAAACGAGAATAGTTGTAGAAAGCCATCCAAACATAAAGAGATTTGAGCATAATGGCTTTTAATTTTGTCGCCGTCTTCTCACAATCTTCAAAGTTTCGAGCATTGCATTCTCTCCAAATATGCCACATATTGCATTCTCTCCCAATACACCACATTAACCACAGAGGAATCATCTTCCAAACTTCAAAATTGCAGTGTCTTCCAAATTGTCCTCTCCAGCAAGCTAAAAGTTCCACTCTATCCCGAAAAGACAAAAGATTGATTCCCACAAGTCTCTAGATACTTCGCATTGCAGCAAAAGATGATTAATGATTTCCCCACTCTGTTATTTATATATGTAAGTAATTGGAATATCATTAAAAACATTAGGTATCCCAAGTACACAAGAAGTATACAAGAGAAAACACCAAGGTAGAAGGAGAAATGGTTTCCCCACTCTTCTTACATATAAAACAACAAACCACTACTATAATGTGTCTCTTTCTTAAGTTATCTATAGTTAGGATCTTCCCTAAAGCTGCATTCCAAACAAAGAATGCCACTTTCGTGCGAGCCTTATTACTCCAAATGCTCTTCCAAGGAAATGAAGAGCCATCAAAGGGAATTAGTGCCTAATAAAAAAGTCAAACCTCAAAAACCCACCTTCTAGAAGGAATCCAACAAATCTTATCCTAGCCACCTCAGCTCAACTTGAGAGAATACAAAAGGTTAAAGAACAAGATAATCGAATCTACCTCCCAATCATGCATTGATTTGACAAAGGTCGTCATCACTTTAACATGTCATTAGAGAATTGCAAATGATTTTCCACCAAAGCCTCATTGAAGCGAGGTATACTAAACAACTTAGGGAAAGTTGTCTTCAGAGTCTAATCCCCACACCACACATCATGCCAAAATCTTATCTCAACACCATCTCCCATCTCAAATGTAATAAATCTAGAGAATTCTCCCCACCCACCCCCTCCTAATATATTGCCAACACCCTAACCCCGTAATACCCAATAACCTCATTAGAACATCACCCTCCCAACATGTTGTCATATTTAACATCCACAACCAACTCCTCAAACCCTCTCTCTTCGTGGCACAATCCCATAACCGCTTCCCCAAGAGCGCTTAATTAAAAAGAAGCAAAGTTCCTAAACCCCAACCACCTAAGGAAATCGGAGAGCAAATCTTTGACCAGCTTACTAGATGGAATTTGAATTCATCATCAACTCCACCCAACAAGAAATCCCGTTGAAGTTTCTCCCTACAATTAGCAACAACAATAGGGGATGGGGAAAAGAGACAAAAAATAATAATAATAATAATAATAAAATAAGAGAACAAATTAGATAGTTGCTTTTAATCAAAGTGATCCTACAACCTTGGACAAATAAAGCCACTTCAAGCCCGCCAAACAAATTGATTTTGCCTTCAAAGGAGCCCCCAACGAAAGACCCAGATACTTCATAGGCAAAGGAGAAACCCTCCAAGCAGGGATACAAGCCAAGCCTTGAACATCTTCTACGACGCCAACAAGGACTAACTCTATTTAACCAAGTTAATTTTCAAACTTGAGACAACTTCAAAGCATAGGAAAAGACAATGCAAGTAAGGTGATCTAGGTTTGCCCCACAAAAGATCAGGGTGTCATCTGCAAATAGGAGATGAGACAAAATGACCTGTCATTATTCCTCGAACCCACCGAAAAACCTAATAAGAGGCCCCTATTCACTGTAACAGGAAACATTCTACTCAAAGCCTCCATAACAACAACAAAGGATCCCCTGTCTCAAGCCATGAGAATTGTTAAAGAAGGCAAAATGAGTTTCATTAATCAGAACAGATAACACACCATGGAAATTCAATGAGGCAATGAGCTATCCACTCATACCATTTCTCCCAAAAACCCCATCTCCTCAACATATGCAGCACAAAACCCTAATGAGCATGATCGTAAGCCTTCTTTAGGTCTAATTTACGGAGCATGCATGGTTCCCCATATCCGATTCTACTGTTAATGCATTCATTGGCAATAAGGAATGAGTCTAAAATTTGTCTCACCCTGATGAAAGCATTTTGAGTCTTGGAAACAACCCTCTTCAAAACAATTTTCAGCCTGTTAGTTTAAATTTAGAAATAATTTTATAAACACCACCCACTAAACTTGTTTTTGATGAATATAGGACAAAAGTCCTTACTATCCCCATCCCCTGCTTTCTCAAGAATAAGGGCAATAAAAGATGCATTAGGCTTCTTTCAAACTTACCTCAAGCATAGAAGTCGTGAAAAACATTCATGGTATCTTCTTCAAGAACTCCCAAAAGTCTAAAAGAAAGCCAAAGAGAAACCATCAGGGCCAGGCCTTATCACCGTTCAAAGCCACCTAAAAGACGTCACTCTTCTCAGAAGCTCTCTCCAATAACATAACCTCCTCATCACCAATAGAATCAAAGGGAAGACCATCCAATTTAGGATGCCGGCTAAAATTGTTCAGAGTAAGATAATTGTAAAACTACAAAAGATTTTTTTATGAATAATAATAATTTTATTGAAAGAAAATGACAAAGACTTGTACACGAAAAGCATACAAGCAGAAAACCCTAAAGGCTACTACCAGATTCTCTGAGTCGAAATTAGGAACATTTACAATAACCCAATCCAAAAGAGATCTCAGAAGGGAGGATTTCTAAAAATGCGCATTAGACTCAATATCCTCAAAGAGATGCCGATCCCTTTCTCTCCAAATGCTCCACATTAAGAGAGCATGAATAACTTCCCAAATTGTCTCTTTGGGGTGTCCCCACCCTAGAAATTTCCAACAATGAAGAAGCTCTAGGATGTTACTAGGCATGACCCAAGAAACCCTGAAATGTTAAGAACCAAATGCCAGAGATCAGCAGCATACTCGTAGTGGATGAGAAGATGATTAATAGTTTTCTCTTTTGCCTAGTTTTTTGCATTTTGCGGAGTTTTGTATTTCTTTTTGCCTTTAATGGGGTTTTTCCTTGTATACTTCCTGTGTACTAGGGTTGCGCCTTTATATGACATGATATGAATTATTTATCAAAAAAAATAATTTTCTCACTCTTTTTACATAGGCAACACCAATTAGCTAGATGAAAACCCCGTCTTCTAAGGTTATCCACCGTGAGGATTCTACCCATTTCTATTGTCCATAAGAAGAAAGCAATGCAAGGAGGAGCCTTAACCTTCCAAATACCTTTCCAAGGGAAAGAACTATGCTCACCTAACTGTAATATATTATAATAGCTCTTCACTGCAAAGTCATGGCTGCTAGATGGAGTCTACAACATACTATCCACTTCTCCAGGATGAGTTTTCGAGGAGTATAATAGATTGAGAAAAGAGTCAAGAGATTCTAATTCTCAATCATGGGCTGCTCTAATGAAGCTTGGATTCTAAAGGATTGGGGAACTGGAGAGGTTCAAGTAGTCTGAAACTAAGGCCTTCTTGTTTGTTTGTTTGTTTTTTTTTTTTTTTTTTTTTTTTCTAAGGCCTTCTTGTTACGGGCTATGAAATAGAATTCTCAAAAAGAATACTTAAGAGTCCTTTCTCTACATTACACATCATGCCAGAAGCGAATGCGGGAACCTTCCCCAACCTTGTAGGAAACAAAGTTGGAAAAAGATCCCCAACTATTACTAATATTCCTCCAAAGACTCACCCTGTAAGGTCCCTGTGCTTCCTCTGAACACCAACCCCCTATCTGCATCCTATACTTGATAACAATCACATGTCTCGATAAAGAATTCTCCTCATGCCCAAATCTCCAAAGCCATTTACCGAAAAGATCTTTGTTGAACAGCATGAGATTTTTTATGCCCGAACCCCCCCTCTAAGAACTAAGGAGCAAACAGTCTTCCAATTCACTAGGTGCAATTTGGGTTCCCCACCTGGACCACCCAAAGAAAATCTCTTTAAAGGCTCTCAAATATCCTAGCTATGCCAATTGGTAAACAAACGAGGGATAAGAAGTAGGACTACTGGAAAGAGTAATCTTGATGAGAGTGAGCGCCCCCCCCCCCCCCCAGACAAATAGATCTTCTTCCAACAAGCCAACTTATTTTCCATTTTCTTGACTAACCCATCCCAAATGGCTTTTGATTTGAAAGGAACACCTAGAGGCAGACCCAACTACAGAATATGGTCTCTAATTTCTGTGATATTGGATGAAATTGGGCCATTAACATCTAAAGATTCAACGGTGTTGTTTCGACCATTCGAATTAGCCATACGGTGAAAAAGAATTGATTTCTCATCTCCCTCTCTCAACCATAGGGCCCTTGACTTCTGTCTCAAACTCAATTCTTCCATTAGAGTTATCCTCTCTAAATCACTTATGATCCTAGCCTTTCTCAAATTTGCAAAATCAACTAAGGTTCTTTCTTCTACAATAACGTTAAGACCTCGAAGTTCATCCAGAAGAAACTTCGGCTTCTCAACATTACCAAACATCTCCACATGCCATTTTTTTCAAGTCAATTTTCAAAGCTTTCAGTATACACGCCATCGTAAACTAGGAAAGCCTTGAAAACTATATGACAACCACCATTGTTTCACCTTTTCCACAAAGCCTTCTGATTTTAACCACATATTCTCTACCTTGAAATACTACCTGCTCCTATGAGCAATACCACAATCAAGCGTAATTGGAAAGTGATCCGATAAAAATCTAGAGAGCCTCCTTTGAGACATCTGAAAACTAGGCTTCCCAACTAGGAGAAAAAAGATACCGGCTCAATTATTAGACCACGTAAAATTGCTGCCCACCAGAGGAATATTCATAAGACCCTATTCAAAAATGAATTTAGAGAACTTCACCATAGTTGGGGCAGATCGAGAATCGCTCCCTCTCTCGCTCAGAAAGCGGATGATATTGAAATCAACAAATCCACCATAGAAGATTCCACCAATTAAGCAAACCTGCTAATTCATCCCATAACAACCTTTTTTCATAGTCAACATTAGGACCATAAACACCCACAAAAGCCCATACAAAATTATCATCGATGTTCCTAAAGAAGCAAGCAACAGTAAATTCCCCCACACACTCCTCTAGTTTTTCACCACCCTCCTATCCCACATTAACATCATCCTGGCAAACTCTTGAACCCAAGTAACACTAATCCACATGTTGACAACACCACAAACTGCGGACAACAACCCTAAATAAATTCTCCAATTTAGTTTCTTCTAAACATATGATGTGTCCCTCCCATTCTCTGAGTAGATTCCTGACCCTCGAATGTTTATCCCTCTCATTCAACCCTCTAACATTCCAAGACAAGATTATAGGCATCATAAAGAGCTGGAAGAAGCCCTTGCATCTGTCTCTGCTAGAGTAACCTCCCATTAGATCATAGTTAATAGAACAACGTCGTTTTAATTCGCAGCTGCCAATCTTCACTAACTTAGAAAGAGAATTAGGGGATCTAATCGGATTCTTCTAATTACAACTCACTTCGATGACAATGAACAAAGCCATTAGCTTATTTTCAAACCCCTCACACGAGAGCCCCACAAAATGACTAAATCCTTTTACTATCTTCAACACCTAGTCTGAAGTTTCTAGAGCAGAGGAACCTATCTCTTCATTTCCAACAAGGAGACAAAATTCAGCCGCTCACAGTAACAAGGCTCCCCCATGCGTAAAACTCCAATTCCGAATGTGAGGGCAACTCATCTCCGTATCAAATAATCTCTTCTTCATGCTCAACTAGACAAGCGACTTCAGCAAAGCCCGAGTTCTCAAACTCGTTCATACCAGCTAAGAAGAGGCTGATTTGGCTCAACTTAAGCAACGCCACGTAGTAGACCTTTCCTTGCATAGCAAACTTGCATTGCTCCTACTTCTGGCCCATGCTACAGACTTCCCCCCACCTCTTCTCATAAGAAGAAAATAAAGCCCAAGGATTTAAATTGGTAATAAGACCCTCTTTCCACCTCTAAGATCAATCACCCACTCCAGAACCTCATGATCGACCACACCACCAAGAACACCCAAACAAGAATCAGCCAAGGTAACAACGTCAGCTTTACCTAGAAGCGCACCTGTTTCCAATGACCCAACAGCCACCACACAAAGAACATAGAGCCCAACAAAACAAGAATAGAGTTCAATTCTATATTGCCAACGAGAAGGTGTGATAACTAGGTGTCAAAGCTCGACACCTCTGGCAAGGGACCACCGACTAGAGAGCTCTCTGAAACAACACCCAACGAGATGCTTTGAGTCCCCTTCATATGCCCTCCAAAGTGGGGTGGTGCTTTCGGCGGCCCAACAGGCAGAGTAGAAAGAGTCAACGATTCCAAACACCACCCGAGCCCAACAAAGACGCCCCAACTAGCGATTTCACTTTCAACTTAAAAGTGGATTTGGGTCAGGGCTAAAGCGAGCATTTTACCCTGAAACAATTAGCATATAGTGGTCATTTACATCTAACTTTCGCACTGTAAGACTGGCCCAAAAGCATTGTGTCAGAGGTTTAAGTATCGAGATGAGGCTTTTGGGAGGCTTGGATGCTCCTTGCTGAGTTGGGCTTCAGCTCAGCACCAACAGCCCACTCTAGGACATATTACTCCTTTACCTTAACTTTCGCACTATGAGACAAGCCCCTACCACCTCATCCTTTCGGTATGACAACAAGCCCTCTCCGACCACCACCTCCATACTCCGCAACTGCCAAAGAAATGACCATGTTTTTTTGCATAGCGTTGAGCAACAAAGGCTTTATTTCCAACCCTGGAAGACTTCACAAACTCCTTTAACCCCTCCACTTGAGACAGAGCCTCCATGGTGGCCAACAACCAAATCACACTAACTTCACCCAAGAAGACTGAACATAAAACTCCCCTACTTCTTTCATAGATCCGTAAAACAGAAACCCACTCCTCAACCCCGAACTCGAAAGACTTGGATTCAAGAAAAAACCATCTAGATTTCCCCATTCCTCCTCTCATAGATGATAGGCAACACTTAAGTTCCACATGAAAGGATAGACTAAAAGGCATTATGTTGAGGAGAAATCAACATGTCAGGAGGTTGCTAGAGGAACAACATTGAACCTTGATACATCTCAATCCAACAACAATTTTTTTTTTTTTATAAGTAATATATATTGAAACAAAGAGTAGAGGGGCGCAACCCCACGAGAAGTATACAAGAGAATCCCTCTTTCAACGAGAAAGAAGAACATAAATTTAAAAACTCAGAAAAAGTAGAAACATACGTAGAATTCCAAGCCACTCTCCAATTATACAAAGTTTGCAACAATAGCCTCTTCAACTCTAACAAGCCAATCTCTCGATTATCAAAACTCCTTGCGTTCATCTCACGTCAAAGACACCACATCAAACACAAAGGAACCAACCTCCATAAATGCAATACCTCACGATTACCCAATTGTCCCCTCCAACAACCCAACAACTCACTCACCCTGTGAGGCATCACTCAAACAACACCAAATAACTAAAAACACACATTCCACATCTCTGAAGCAACCTCACAATAAATGAACAAATGATCGATAGACTACCCACTTTTCTTGCACAAACGACACCACTCCATCACAATGATATTCCTCTTCCGCAAATTATCCAAGGTTCAAATCTTTCCTAAAATCGCCGTCCACACGAAAAAAGTCACTCTCAGGGGAGCCTTAACTTTCCAAATACCCTTCCAAGGAAACACAGCCTGTACAGTAGAAATAGGATTAAAGAGGACCTGATAGTACAATTTCACTTCAAAGGATTTCCTTTTCGAAGGAATCTAACAAATTTTATCCTCTCCTCCAAGCCTTACTCTTTGCGAATACAACAACTCAAAGAAACGAGACACCAATTTCACCTCCCAATCCTGCATTGGCCGAGTAAAAAGGACATGCCAATGAATGGAACATCCATTGAGATTGTAACAATTTCAATTGGACCTAAGGTGGTTTCAGGAACAACAGATTGTATTGGTTTGTATTTTACACCATCCATGTGTTGCGGGTGGAAGAAAAGAGGAAGGGTTAATCAAGATAGGTCCTTCTGAGCAAACAGTGCACCATTGGCGTCGAAGATGGCGGTTCTGATGGAGTTTGCTGGTAATAAAGAGTTCATCGAATCTTTTAGGGAAGCGGCGAAGGTTTTAATTGTTCAGAGAGGTCAGAACAAAGATGGCCAGTATTTAGTGGCAGAGGTTTATGGAGTGGGTGAACGAAGAGGGTTCCTTCTGATCCCTGAAGGTCATGGAGGGTGGTGATGGTTCAAATTTTCCAGATCTGAGCAAGGTAAAGGATTTCTTTGTTGCTATGGTGGGGGGTGGGTTTGGAAATTCATCTCCATCGGAGAAGAAGGGGTCAAGCTGGGTATGGGGTCCAATCGTACTAGTCCGTTGTTTGTGGAGGTATTGCGGTTGGATTCGTGTTCTTCTGTGATGATGATGCTCACGACGTAGTGGCATGGGGATCCATTGGGCAAAGATCATGATGTTGGTGATAAACCATTGGGTAAAGATCACTCTTACACCTATTAGAGTCCCTCTGCTCAACATGGCATTGATTTTCTTTGAACTAGTAATGGAGGAGGGTAGAATTAAGGTTAAGCTTCCGACAAAGTTAGTTGCCCCTTTGATGATGTTGGAAAAGGGAAGATGAAATCCCTTCTTTGGGCGTGGAGGGGGCAACTCGTGAAGGCAAAGCAGGAGGTGGATAAGGCATGGTGAATGGTTTTGGAAGGTCTGGAGGTTTTAGGCTGCATTCCGGCTTCTAGGCTAAACCGCAAGCCCTTTTTTGTTGGGAGGTCCAAAAGGTAGAGGGCTGGGCCCCAAAGCGTAAGTCCAGGTCCAAGGTTCAGCAAATTCTGAAGTTCATTTCGGGTTCGGGAGTTCTTGGGCCAGGTCTCAGGTATAAGTCCGTTGGCTTTTTTATCCCGCACAAGCCCATTAAGGTCCACAAGAAGCCCATGTCCAACAGGGTTTTGAAGGTAGGTCTGGACTCCTCTTTGGGTCGTGGAGGCCTAAGTTCCCCAGCTCGGCAGATGAAGTAGCCCAACTCACTGGTGGTAAAGGAGTTGTCGTCCTTGGGACGAGCTAGTTCTCCTGGTGGGTCTGTCTCGACTCCGACTCCAGCATGGGAAGCAGCCTAGTTCCCAACCTTTGCTTCTTTGGTGCCTTTGTCAGAGACTGTAACGTAGCTATTGCCTGCAATCGTGAGTTATGACAGCCAACAGCATGGATCTTCTTCGGTGAGGACAAATATCGCCAGTGGGTCTCCTCAGCTCTTAGTCTCAGCTCCGGCGGTGGAAGCAAACCATCTCTCATGCTTTGCTCATCTGGCATATTCGTCAGATTTCGTGGCTTCGCCATTGCTAGTGATGGCAAAACTCGAAGCCTGGCAGTTTGGGCCTTGTTCGATGGTGCAATTCGAGAGCGCTAAAGTTCAACCCATGTTGTTGCCAAAAACGTGCTCGTCAGTAGGCCTTGGGCCGGTTGTTTTGGATCCCCTGATACCAGAATCGACTAAGCCAATTAATTATTATAATCATAAAACCAAGGATAATAGGTTTCCAAAGATGGATGATAGTCTCTAATTGCCGAAGCGATGTTCAATGCTCCACCAGTTCTGCCTTATGTCGTGTTGTCGAAGTCGTTTGTTAAGATTGCAGCTACCATGAAGGTTGATATTCGAAAATCTCCTCTGGCAAGGGGTGGGTTTTCTTCGACGGGGGTTTCTAGGGCCGAGTTCCTCCACAATGACGATAAATCCTCAGTCCTCACCAGATGTGTCGGTTGGTGTTTTGTCGTCGGCAATGGTTGTGAGGGATGATGGGGAGGAAGGGGATCTTCCCTTCCCTCAAGGTGTTTGTCCCCATCACTCTCTTGGATTGGGCTCTATATTGTGTTAAGAATGTTTGTCCTGTGGTGGGGGTTTCTAATGATGAGGATCAAACAATGGCTCACATTTTTTAGTATTGAGTGCTTCATGTGGCCTTCGAGTCTGAGGGTTGTTGGTGTTTTGGGGTTTCAGGTTCGAGGGCTTTTTTTGTGGTTTTTTCTTGGTTGGGGTCTGTTGGGTTCTTTGGGTCTTTCTTTTGCTTGCTCTAGTTAGGTATTTCTTGTTGTATATTATCTTTGTACTTTGGAACACCTAACGCTTTTTATAAAATTTGAATTACTTTAAAAAAAATTATGTTTCAAGCGAATTTTTGTACTTTTCTTTTTTTCCCTCAGGTCGCAGAGATTACCTCTTGCTTTTAGCTCAATGAGAGCGGAGGGTGACCATTCCCAACAAGCATGAAGTGAAAATGGTTTCCAATAAAAGTTTTATATTTTAAAAAAAAAAAAATTGTTTGTTTAAGATAACAATTTCGAATTAGAAACAAACAAATGAGGCCCCACAAAATTCCAAGCTAAGTAGAAGCACATCGTACTTAAAAACACTACCTGACACAGATATATCTGCAACTTCATCAAGAGCCTTACATACAGGTGTTGCAGTTCCGTCTTCACAAAGGGCATCAAAGGCAGCAAAAAATGAAGTCACTGATTTCCTTCAGTTACAAAAGATATCAATCAGAAGTAATACAACAATGATTTTACTATTTTTGTCAAAAAATTTCAACTTCATAATTCTCACGACAAAGATGAAGGTGAAACTCCCATCGCTTTTGAAATGAGAAAAGAAAACTGAACATAATTTCCCAAAAACAAAAAACAATTAGGGAAGTGTATCATTTAAGAAAAGGCTATTATTGTGATACACATATACACACCCACACACCAACAACTAGATATATACCAAGTTTATTGGAGAAAAAAAAAAACCAGAACAACTTACGTACATGGGAGGTATACAAAAGGCTCCCCTAGAAACCTAAAGTTTAGAAGATCTAAAAAAACCTGGAAAAGAACAAATTTTTAGGATGATAGCTTATTAAAATTTGACCACCTAAGCAAAGAGTTTGGACACAAACTGATACTTAGGGCAATAATATAATACAAATATCTGCTTTTCTATGTGCTTGATGCCTCTCATGCAGATATCTCATGTACATACAAATTTCACATACTTAAAAGATACTAGTTACAATTCAATAGAGCCATGTTGGGAAAGTGGTTGCAGAGGTATGCTATGGATATAGAGGCTTTAAGGAGATTGGTGGCCGATGCTAAATATAATAGTTTAAGGGGTGGTTAGTAATCTAAGGAGGTAATGGGGTCTTTTGGAGTGGGAGTTCGGAAACACATTAGAAGGGGGTGGGATAAGTTCTCCACTTTTGTCCGCTTTGAGGTGGGGGTGGGGTATAAAGTTAGTTTTGGCATGATATTTGGTGTGGAGATAGACCATTGAAGATCTCTAATCCGGTTTTGTTTAATATTGCTCAACAAATAGATGCATGGGTGGTGGATTATATGCAATATCATGATGGGAAAACTCAGTGGAACGTTATTTTTACGAGGTCAGTTCAAGATTGGGAGGTGGAGTTGGTTCTATCTTTCTTTGAAAGGCTGTATTCTNGAAGATCTCTAATCCGGTTTTGTTTAATATTGCTCAACAAATAGATGCATGGGTGGTGGATTATATGCAATATCATGATGGGAAAACTCAGTGGAACGTTATTTTTACGAGGTCAGTTCAAGATTGGGAGGTGGAGTTGGTTCTATCTTTCTTTGAAAGGCTGTATTCTCTCCAATTAAGACATGGAGAGAAGGATAGAATGGGTTGGAGCCTTTCCAAAAGGAGTATATTTAAAGTGAAGTCATTCTATACAATGCTCACTAGCCAGGATGGTATTCCTTTTCC
The DNA here is from genome assembly GCA_900184695.1 of Betula pendula. Classification (NCBI taxonomy): domain Eukaryota; kingdom Viridiplantae; phylum Streptophyta; class Magnoliopsida; order Fagales; family Betulaceae; genus Betula; species Betula pendula. The sequence goes on from FXXK01000382.1 coordinate 46,747, forward strand.
ATGGAAGAGTATTTTGTGAGTCAAGGCTCCCACGCGGGTGGCATTCTTTGTGTGGACAGCAAGGCTTGGGAAATTTTGAAAATAGACAGTTTGCGCAAGCGGTATGTTGTGGTGGTAGAGTGGTGTTGCATGTGTAAAAAGAGTGAGAAATCCATTGTGAAGTCGTGAGCAAACTATGGAGTTATATTTTTAATTTGTTTGGTGTTGATGGGTTATGCCGCAATGGGTGATCAATTTGTTGAATAGCTGGGAGGTCAGGATGGAGGTAGTACAGTTAGGGAAGTCTAGCAGTTGGCTCTATTGGCTTATGATGGTGTCTGTAACATGAAAGGAATGCTCTAAACTTTGAAAATTTAGAGACTTCGGGAACAAAGTTGCGGCAGCTTGTGCTTAACACGTTATATACTTGGATAGCTACACATCATAGTTTACTTGTTTCAAATTTTGCAGATTTTTTGACTTTTTGCCCTTTTTTTTTCCCCCCTTAGATTAGGGCTTCTCTTGTATACTCCCTATATACTAAGATTGTGCCCCTCAGCATTTTATTAATACGATGCTATTACTTATAAAAAAAAAAAATACTATTTACAAAGCACATAATAGCATGGATGACACTAAGCATTTACTATCTACATCAGATTTACTATTAACATTAAGCAATCAGGACCACAGAGAACTTCTTATGAGCCAAAATAAATAAATAAATATAGCTTATTAAACCCAGTAGTCGCCTGATTGCAAGCTGCAACCAATGCAGATTATACATAGGTTTTGAAGTTGTTATATTAGCCACAATCAATCAAGTACCTAGTGCAACCAAATTGTCTCACACTAAATAAATTAGAGAATTCTCAATGCCTGTCAATATTTGAAACCATTAACCATGATCACGTAAATCATGCACTAATTATAGTACACGAAAAAAGAAAGGCATATGCAGAAGTAAAAAGAAAACCTTAACCCCAGCAGAATTATTAGATTCATAATATCAGCTTGATTAAAGGACCATAAGAGCCATGCTTTGAGCGCACATGTTAATTCAAACCACTCTTCAACCTATGCAAGTAATAGGGATCATAGATCATTACCTTGTTGTGAACAACCACACATGATTTGTTGGCAGGCGCCATTTTCTACAAAAAGCAATTATTTCAGGAGTAGAGTAAAACTTTGGCTTTCCATTGCCCAATTCTGTGACTGCTGTTACTACCACTGCTCAAAAAAAGAAAGCGCACAAGTTAAACAATGTTGTTAATGAACTATGACATAGTTTCATCATGATCAGCGTTGACGTTGAGGGAAAAAAAATTATAAGCAAGGTGAGAAAGGAGGCAATCTTAAGGAAGCTATAGGCATGAAGTAACATAACTACATCAAAATAGGAACAGTTCTATCTACAGAGCATCAGTTAAATCCTTAAAAGAAGTTCAAAATACATATCAACCTGTCAAACAAAAAGCATGAACCCAAATGTTCCTCATTCATTCAAAAGAAAAACTCAAAGAGGCTGTGAGAATTCCATAAAACAACCAGCCCCAGCAACCAACCAAAATAGCCCAAACTTACAATCTGCAACAAAGATATCCAATCCCAATGAAAATCAAAGAAAGGAGCACCTCTAAACCGAAGGTAAGTTCCATAAGCAACCAAGATTATGTGGCTCCCTCCTACTTCTAGGTATCTTTCTTACATTTTCTTTGTATCTTCTTCAAATTCTTCTTGACCCTATCTCGACCAGGGAAACCCACTAAACAACAAAGATTACGGAAATGACACAAAAAAAGTTGTGTAGTCATCGATTAATCCAAACTGCCAATATCATAAGAGTGCAAACAGTCTTATAACTGCACATCAATAATATGTAGGTATTGATAATCCTAACTGCACATCAATGATAACTGCACATATTATTAATCCACACTACAATAAATTGTGAGTGTAACAATCATGCTATTGATGTGCAACCTACATCTACATATTTCCTTCCTAGATAGTCTAAAGACCTGAAGTCTTAAGCATAACAGTAGCCAAAGGTCCAATCCCTTAATTAGAATCACACACTAAATCTTAAGGTTCAACATATTTGGATAACTTTACATTGTGATTCTCGTAATTAAGACTGAATTTTGTCTCCAAATTTAAAGCTTTGAAAAGTCATGTATTTGAATTTTAATATGCCTACTATTTGTGAATGTATAGCTTTTTTTTATATAGGTAAGAAGCAAATATCATTAAAAAGTGGAAACAAAAATTTATAGCTAAAACAAAAAGTGGAAACAATACTCTTACCATAATCTTCTTGGGGACGCTGTCCATGGTCTCCAAGAACAGCAGTTACCAGTTCCATCGATATACACATGCGGTGCCTCTGAAAAAATGAATAACCTCAGTTTCTTAGCAACTTGGGACCAAAAAGGAAAAACAACTAAAAAACATCATTTTAATTTTTAAAGAAAGAAAATCAAAGGCTTAGTATAATAACCATAATACCCTGCTAGCTACCAATTGAGCATAACACAGACATGATGTGGATTCAGCCAGAAAAACCACATTGTGATTAGAATGACTAACAATAAAAGTTAGTTGCTTGAATACAATGGAGAAAATTTACTATAACAATTATAATCATTGCAATGCATCAATGTCACAAATATACCAATGAACTCTAACTCTAATGGAACCTCCTTCCCCTAAGAATGGGATGGAGGGTGTTGATGTGAATTCAAGACCCAGAAAGTGCATGTATAACTCATCATTCAAAAATAAATAAATAAATAATGTTATAAAGAATACTGGTAAAGATGCCAAAATATAAGAAAATCAAATGAATATAAGCACTCACTTAACGTGAACATGTTCAAAACTTAAACTCAGCCAGAGAAATCAGGCTCTGATCAGTAATTTACACATAAGGGATAAAAGAAGGCAGGAGAAGCAAAGAGAGGAGACAAGAGGGAGTTATTAATTTCCTTTGTTTCGATTTTTTAATAAAGAACAAGAGGGAAATAGGAATACATATCCTTCCCCTTATTTAAGAGTGCAAATAGGCGGGATAGGGTGGGCCATAAATGAGTAATTGCATTAGAATCCAGTTAGTACCATGTACATTTCAATCCCTATCTAAACCCCCCCCCCCCAAAAAAAAAACCCAATTATACGTAACTAAAAAACACAAGTGTGTATATACACACACATACAAACACACATTTGTACATATATACATTGCATATTTATCAATAATTTTTGCCGGAGAGTGTTTCTCGGTCCAATGGTGGGCTGATCCCGCTTACCAAGTGTCATCCTACCTCCATGGTTAAGGAGGTCTTTTTTCAGTTTAATGGGTTTGTTCTAGTGAGGCCGCAAATGACAGTTTGAGTTTGACGGTAGCTCAGTGGATCACCCAGGTGATGTTGGCTTCTTCTGCGGGAGTGTTTCGGTTTGATGGACCTGCACCAGTTAGCCTTCCCCTATATCGTTGGAGCCAATGGTGGTCCTTGGTCAGCATGGGGTGTAGCAAGAGGTGGAGTTCAGGCTGCAACACGAGGGGGAGTTCGGGGTGCAGAACGAAAGGGGATCCAAGACTGTCCTACATGCAATGGAGATTGGCCCGATGTTGGGAATTTCTTGTGGAGGTGATGGGAAACAGTTACTAGATCTCTTGACAATCCTTAATAAGGAACATTGTCAAGAGGTTTTGGTTACTCCGTCCAAACATGGCACAAAAGGCAATAGGGAACTCAAAAACTTGGAATGTTCCATTAATTTTGAAGGCACTAATTGTGGCAAAGGCAAGAGGGCTATATCTGTATTCTGAGGTTTGGGTTGTGTTGTTGGAAGTGTTTTCTTGTAGTTTTGGTGGGTTTTTAGGGTGAGGGTGGGGGTTTCGCTTTGGTTGTATTGGGCTTTTGTGGGTCTTTGTTTTCTCTCTGTTTTTTCTTCCTTGTTATTCCTTTAGAATACTACCTGTGTACTTAAAGGCGCATCACGCCTTTTATAAAATTTGACATTACTTGTCAAAAAAAAAATTCATATCTTTTTTTTTATAGGGGTATTCGAGATATCATTAAAAGCGTAAGGTGACTCAGGTACACAGGAAGCATGCATGAGAAAATACCTAGCTTGGAGGAAAAAAAAAAAAATTATGAGAACTAATCACCAAAGGAGAGACAAAAGCAGCTGTCCAAAGATACATATCATATAAACATAAAAACTTAAATCTCATCGAAAGTCTTCTCATGGTCCTCAAAAATTTTGTTGTTCCTTTCCCTTCATAGACACTACTAAAGGCATGAAGCAACCATCTTCCACACAACAACACTCCGAATACTACCGGCAGTTCAACAATATGCATATAAGTCAACTGTTCGTCTAAGCATAACTCAAGATAGCCCAAATCAACTAAAGAAAACATTCCATAAAGCACATGCAACCTCACAATAGAAAAAAAGATGATCCACAGACTCCCTATTCATTTTACACATACAGCACTTATCAACCACAATGACATGTCGTTTTCTTAGATTGTCCATGGTAAGGATCTTTCCTTGGACCGTTGACCAAGCAAAAGGGGCCATCCTCAAAGGAACCATAGTCAGCCAAACACTCAAAGAGAAACAAAAGCTATCATTACAAACCATGACACTTTAGAGGATCTAACATCGGACAAACCTCTTTTGGAGGAGACCCACCAAAGTTTGTTTTCACCTTCCCGTCTCACTCTAATTGAATACAACACCTTGAAGAACGAGGCAAAGACATTCACCTCCCAATCATGAGTTGCTCTAGCAAAGCTTATATTCCACTTATTGGAGCCACCCGAAAACTCCAAATGACCGCAACACAAGCATCTTTCGCACAAATAATGCCATATAAACCTGAAAAGGCTTCCTTAAGAGCCATATCCCCACACCACAAATCATACCAAAATCTAATGTTGGAGCCATCTCGCACCTCAAATCTGATATGACTATAAAACTTCCCCAACCCCTCCTAATATTCTTCCATAACCTCATCCCATATGTCCCAAGAGACTCATTAGAACACCACTCACCCTACAAACTGCCAAATTTAGAATTCACCACATCTCTCAACCAAACTTCTCTCTCATGCACATAGTGCCATAACCATTTTCCTAAGAGAGCAAGATTAAACATCAGCAAGTTCCAGACCCCCAACCCTTTCTTAGAGGAGAACAAACCTCCAACCAACTTGCTAGATGATATTTGAACTCTTTGCCTAACCCACCCCATAAGAAATCACGTTGAAGCTTCTTAATACGGTTTGCAATATTTGCGGGGAGAGGAAAGAGGGGCATGAAGTACGTAGGTAAATTGAAAAGTGTACTCTTAAAAAGGGTAACCCTTCCACCATTAAACAAATACATCATTTTCCAACTAACCAACCAACGCTCCATGTTTTTAGTAACACCATTGCAACTAGACTTGGCCTTATAGAAGGCCCCCAACGAAAAACCAAGATACTCCAAAGGCAAAGAGGACACCTCACAGCCCATAATACCAGCCAACCCATCCACATCAACAACATTATCCACAAGAACCAATTCTTAGTTTGCCAAATTGACCTTCAAGCCCAAGATAGCTTCAAAACATAAGAACAAGCAACGTAGATGACATAGATGATCTGGGTTAACCCCATTGAAAATCAAAGTATCATCCGCAAACAGAAGGTGAAAGATATCAATCTCACCAACATTCCATGCCCCCATAAAGAAGCCAAACAACAAGCCCCCACTCACTGCAGCAGAAATCATGCTACCCAAAGCCTCCATTACAATGATAAACAGCAGAGGAGACAAAGGGTCCCCTTATCTCAAGCCACAGAAGCTACTAAAAACACCGCTAGGAGTGCCGTTCACCAAAACCAAGAACCACAGTGAGAAAATATAATGAGCTATCCAAGAACACTACTTCCCCCCAAAACCACATCTCCTCAGCATGTACAACTGAAATCCCAATTAACATGATCCTAGGCTTTTTCAAAGTCCAGCTTACAGTGTACACCCGGCTCCCCATATCTTATTCTACTATCAAGGTGTACACTGACAATTAAGAACGGTATCTAGGATCTGCCTTCCTCAAATGAAAGCACTTTGCAACCTGAAAATAATCTTCTCCGACACCATCTTTAGTCTGTTCGCTAAAATCTTAGCAATAATTTTGTAAATGCCACTCACAAGACGAATTGGGCGAAAGTCCTTGGGATCAACAACCTTTGGAATCTTTGGAATGAGGATGATGAATGTAGCATAAAAGCTCCTTTAGAACTTACCTCTAGTATAGAAGTCACAAAAGACCTTTATAATGTCTTATTTTAACACATCCCAGCAAGCTTGGAAAAACGACATAGAGTAACTGTCAGGGCCTAGCACCTTTTCACCATTCATTGCTTTCACTACTCCAACAACTTCCTTTCCTCAAATTCTCTCCCCAACCAAATAGCCTTAGCCTCACCAATAGAATCAAAGGAAATGTCATCCAACAAAGGCTGCTACCTAAATTGCTCGACATACAACTTTTTATAAAATTGGATAATGTGCTCGCTAATCTCCACCCCGATCTGTCTTAGGCAACAATATTCACATAGCTGTAATTATAGAATATGTAGTTTTCGAATAAAATTTCAGCCCAGCCATAATAAGCCAACACACTAGTTGCCACAGACAAAGCCAAGAACCTCATGAACATCAAGCTTGTCAATGACTTGCTCCTCCTCAACGAGCTGCCACGACCTTCTAAGTTGATGAAGCTCACTCAATGCTGATAACAAAAAGAACCCCTTGCAACTTCATTCCTCCTTAATACCTGAAAGAAAAAAACCGAGGCTTCATCAATAATCCAAACAAAGACGGTTGTTTATAAGCCTCCTAATTGGTACCGCCACGGTAAAGCCATCACCAGCTTCAACATCATCCTCTCCAAGTCCAAACGAGTATGACTGCTTCAACAAGAAAATTCGACTATTTTATCCATCCTCCAGATTGTTATTATTCCTCATCAACAATTGTTCTTCAATGCATAGCATGGCCTTTGAGATTGAAGTGTGAGACTCTGGCAAAGCCGCTACTAAAGGCTTGAGAACAATGCCCTATTAGATCTTATCTTAGGTCTTTTTCTTCTTCTTCTTCTTTCTTTCTTTTTTTTTTTTTTTTTTTTTGTCATAAGTAAGAAAATTTATTAAAAGCGTAAGGCACCTTTAAAAACACAAGCAGTATACACAAAAGGCTCCAAACACAAGCAGAACCCTCAAACCTACAAACCCAAAACCTGGCAAGCCCTCAAGCCCAAACCCACAAAAAAACAAAGCCCAAAACTCATGAGTCACACTCTTCTTCTTTTTTTTTTTTTAATATCTAATAATTCATGAATTCAAATGAATTTATGTAGCAAGGAAAGAACTTACACAAATTGTGTACTAATAAGTAAGATGAGTTCTTTAGAAATAGGGTACCCACCTAAATGCTAGCCCTAACAGGTAATCCACCAACCCATTCTTTAAATGGGTGTTTTCCACTTATCTAGGGCAAGGTAGGGTGCACAAACGGAAGATGTAGAAGATCTTGCCAGTATTCTTGGGTGTAGAGTCTCTTTGTTGCCAATGAAATATTTGGGTTTGCCCCTGGGTGCTTCTTATAAGACCACTTCTATTTGATTGACATTATTGAAAAAATGGAACGTCGCTTGGCTGGTTGGAAGAAACTTTACTTATCGAATAGTGGTAGATTGATACTGATTAAGAGAACTCTTTCTAATCTACCTTCGTAGTACTTGTCTCTTTTCCCCATTCCAATGAGAGTGGCCAATAGGCTTGAGAGACTTTATAGGAATTTTTTATGGGGTGGTATTGAGAATGAGTTTAAATTCCATTTATTGAATTGGGCAAGGAACTGTCTTCCAATAAAATCAAGTGGGTTGGGAGTTAGAAATCTGATATAGTTCAATAGAGCCCTTTTGGGAAAGTGGTTGTAGAGATATGCTATGGATAGAGAGGCATTATGGAGATTGGTGGTCGAAACTAAATATGATAATACAAGGGGTGGTTGGTGCTCTAAGGAGGTAATTGAGACATTTGGAGTGGGAGTTTGGAAACATATTAGAAGAGGTGGGATAAGTTTTCCAAATTTGTCCGACTTAAGGTGGGGGTTGGGTCAAAAGTTAGTTTTTGGCATGATATATGGTGTGTGGGGATAGACCATTGAAGATCTTTTATCCGGATTTGCTTAGTATTGCCCAGAAAAAAGATGTGTGGGTGGTGGATAATATGCAGTATCAAGACGGGATTACTCAATGAAAAGTTATTTTTACTAGACCAGTTTAGGATTAGGAGTTGGAGATGGTACTATCTTTCTTTGAGAGGTTGTATTCTCTCTAATTAAGACATGGAAAGAAGGATAGAATAGGTTGGAGCCTTTCCAAAAGGAGTAAGTTTGAAGTGAAGTCGTTCTATAAAATGTTAACTAGCCAGGATGGCCCTTCTTTTCCGTGGAAGAGTATCTAGCGAGTCAAGGCTCCTTTGCGGGTGGCCTTTTTTGTGCAGACAGCAACGTTAGGAAAAATATTAACGCTAGATAATTTGCGAAAGAGGAATGTTGTGGTGGTTGAGTGGTGTTGCATGTGTAAAAAGAGTAGAAAGTCCATTCACCATTTATTGATTCATTATGAAGTAGCGAGAAAACTACGGAGTTATATTCTTAATCTATTTGGTGTCGAGTGAGTTATCCCGAGACGAGTGATTGATTTGTTGAATAGCTAGGAGGTCAGGTTGGGTGTAGTATAGTTAAGCAAGTATGGAGGTTGGCTCTGTTGTGTTTAATGTGATGTCTTTAGCGTGAGAGTAATGCTCTGAACTTTGAATATGTAGAGACATCAATGACAAAGTTGCAGCAAATTGTGTTTTACACGTTACATACTTGAATAGTAGCATATCATAGCCTGCTTGTTTCTAGTTTTGCAGATCTTTTGAATCTTTGTCATTCCTTTTCTTTAGATTAGGAGTTCTCTTGTATACTCCCTATGTACTAGGATTGCGCTCATGCAATTTATTAATGGTATGCAATTACTTATCAAAATAAGAAGAAAAAAAAAATGTAGAGTGCACAAATGGAAATGGGTTGGCTTTGCAAACCCCACCCTTGTTTGCTTGCAAAGTGAAAATTAGGAGAAGCATAAAGTTTCATGCATATTGACAACTATAAAAACATAAGATAAAGGTTAAATTGGGCTATTAATAGTAGTGATCTTCCAGTATTCATAGAATTGAAAAATGGGATATTTGATGGGGTACGGAATTCAACTCCCCTCAAATGCTGCCTACTCTTTCTCAAAAATACATCCAGAAAAGAGGAAAAGTAACCCCCTTATCCCTTCCCCTCTCATTTCCTCTCCTTTCTATAAAGATTTATGATTCTCATATAAAAGTAACAAGACAAACTAGCCCCAACCAACATGTGAGACTTCTGAAGGCAGAATTTTTTTTACATATACCCCGATATATCTTAAGTAAGAATAGACTATATCACTTACCAAATATAATAGACTGTATCATCGTTGATTAATATTGTCTCAAATTCTACTGTGTGCACTGGGCGTAGTGTTCAACCTAAGCTATGAAAACTCAATCGCATATTTTTTTTAATAAGTAGGTATTTATTCATAAATATCCATCACATATTTCTTTGGTAATGAGTTTCTTTTGATATCCCAGTGAAGATGCAGCACAAGATTTCTATAACCAAAATAAACTGAAAACATCATCTTATTTTTAATATCAAGCTTCAAAATGAACAAGCATAAAACTCAAACTAGCATGTGCTACATAAAAAGACATATTTCTCAAACCAACTTTTTTGAGTTTCTACCAACTGTACTGCCAGACGAACTAAATTAACTGGCAACAAATTTGCTTTGAATAGCAAGCCTCTACATGGCACACCTGAAGGTTAGTACATATTCCATAAAAGACTTTGAACCCTCTAAATGTTTTTTTTTTACCAAAATAACAAATAAAAAAAGTATGCAAGTAATTTTTTATAAGTAAAAAGTCATGTGCGTAATTTTCATAAGAGATGACTAGTTTGCACTTTTAAGGACATAACAACCTCTCCTCACCTTCATAATTTGCAACCTGCCACGCCCAAAAAAAAAAAACCCTCTTTTCTTCTTTTTTTAAAGGGAAAAGGCATTCCTATTACTTATTTTATTTTGAGTCTTTGACCCATGCATCATCATGTATGCAACTATAAGCATGCATATATATTACTAGGGGAGCAGAGAAAGACAAACAAATAGATAGACAAACAGATAAACAGACAGACACAGCAAAATGCAAGAATGACAATTTTGTTGTATTTCCTTTCTCATCCAAAAAATTTTTTGTGAATATTACCTCAAGAAAATCATTGAACTCTGCTTGCTTTTTGGCTGCTTGAATTCCCCATGCTTCATGAAACATCCGTCCTAGAACAAAAACACCTACAGCAGTGTATCTGCAACAGATACATCTGGTTCAGCAAACTATAGAGCGAAAACATACACACTGAAATAACAAGGGTAAAATCCATTAACATATGGAGGAAAAAGATTGAGCACCATGACATTTCTAACACATCTTTATCTATGAGAGAATTTAACACCAAAGCGGTTCCACATCATGTTGCATTATCGCATAAATGTAAGGGTCTGTTTGGGATTGTGTTAGAGAGCTTAAAAAGTACTTTTAATACCTAAAAAGCCGTATCAAACAAAAAACTAGCCTGTTTGGTAAAAAATTTCAAAAGTACTTCTTTAACTTTTTACTCTAAAAATAGTCCAAACGCACTTTCGGAAAAAGTTTAAAAATGAAGCTTTTGCCAAAAAGCTCTTTTTTACTTTAAAAGCTCTATTTCCCAATGCAATCCCAAACATGTCCCAAGTATAACTTCCAACTGATGGTGATACCCATACATAGCAATATCAATGTCAGTTTATTTTCAAAGCAACAGTGTCATGCCCTTTGGATCAAGACATTAAATCAGAAGAATCTGCCACTGATAATAAAGAGCATAGAATGGGTTGAGTCAGGTGCATTGCACTTGCCTAGAACAACTAAAATTGACGGATCAAGGTTTTTTCTTTTTCTTTTTTTGAGATGGAACAAGAATAAAAAATAAAAGTCAAACTAAGTGTCCCAAGCATACATATTCCCAAAGCTGTTTTTCGCATATGCTCCACCCTCATGACCAGCATACATAAAAAGAGACCCAGAGTGTTTAAGTGAAACCTGCAAAAAACATACATTATTTAATAAATCAACCTGATGGACATATATATATATATTAAAAAAAAAAAAAAAGGACTTGTTTAACAATTAGGTTATTAATACTAGAATATACTATAAACTCAAGTAGAACTAACAAGAAGAAGATCTATTTTAAGTTGGTACTTACAGCGAAGGAAAAGAACAGATATAAAATGAAGCCAGCAAAGGAGAAAACTCCAATGTTTCCAAGAAAAAAGTGTTTGTAAAACTCTTACCTCCAAGGTAGCCAAGCCTTTAGATACCATCTCTATCATCCTTGTCCTAACCTGGACATGTTGAAACAGATAACCAATAAGTAACACTGCCAAATTAAAAAATGAGATATAATTTGTAAGCAACAGATGATGTCATCACCCGCAAGCAAAAGAAAGAACACAGTTCTACAAAAGATTAGCATGGTCTAGACAAGAAGGTATAAGACATATAGGCACAAGAGTGGGAACTTGTGCTCATACACAGTCAGAAGAGATAATTTTAGAAAAGAGGGAATAATATGGAAACCCCGAACACTAGATAGAGTCATTGTTCAAAAAATGTAGAGCATACTTTGCATTAGGTTTGCGAAGACACAGTTGAGAGACACAATTTAGAATAACAGAATTGGAATAAAATCGTACCTCTTGATCTGACTTCTCATTTTCAAATTTTGGATAGAACGTAGCTCTTATTTGCGAAAGTGAGTACGTGGAGTTATCCACAGTGAAATTTTCAAGCAGATTACCCCGGAACAACTTACTCAAACCAGCACCACTTATCTGAGCTGCTTGCCCACTGCTTTCAGCAATGTTGAGCCCACTGATTCTACTACTGACAGCTTCAGCTACAGCTGCTGACGCACTGCCCGTAGCTGAAGACATGTCAGTTTTTGTCTTCTCTTTCCATCTATGATCTGTATGTTTACCCTGTCGCTGCAAATTAAAAAGCAAAAGCTCTCTAAATTAGTCAGTTAAGCCAAGAAATTCAACTCTAAAGACACGATTGTTTTCTTAAGCACATCATGATAAGCCACTAAGGCGCTTGTTCGATTAAGACCGTCACCATTGCATATACTGAATCAAAATTCAAACTACATTAAAGTAGAGAATTTTCACCCACTCTTTACTTATCAAACAAATAATTCAAATTACAATAAGATTACTCAATCAATAACGATTAGTTCTTCCCTTTAGCATAATAAAACAGTATGGCAACTACTTAAGCAATTATACAGACAATCAAATCTTCCCCAAAACTGGCATCAGAATACAACAACGAGCAATCATCCATATATTCCAGAAATGTTCAGTAAACTATTATACTTATCGAATACAACAACAAGCAATCACCCATATATTCCCGATATGCCAAAAATAGTTAATAATAACAAATGTAAAATTCAGAAACTCTATCAAGCATCCATATGATAACAAACTCTATCAAGCATCCATTTTTCTTTTATATCAAACAACAGCTAACGATTCACCAACGATGAAACACGTATTAAAGAAAGAAAGCCAGACAACCATTAAATCAAGAAAAATCATCAGTAATCCATTCAAAGAATTTTGACGCATCGTTTCAGCAAATACAACAAAAAATAAAATAAAAAAATCGAGTAGTCAAATACATAGCGAATTGAACGAAATTATACAATCCAACAAACAAGAAGAAACATCGACAGATTATAAAATTTTCGGAAAACAGAACCAATTGCTCAACGAACTCAAAAGCACCTCTATACATTTTATCCAAAAATCAACCAACGTTATATAACCTTCAATACAATCGCAATAACATAAATTATTGCGAATAACAATGACAGTAAATATGTGTGTGTGTATATATATCCATTTGTAAACTTCTGTAAGCAGTGATGATAAGGTGAAGTCGATACCTGGTTGTTAGGCATGTTTGGCTGAGAGAGAGAGAAGGAGGAGGTAAAAGCGAGAGAGCGAGCTAGGGTTATGTACGGCGGAGGAGAGCGAAGGAAGAGGAAGGTTCTGGATTTGAAGGTTGAGGGGGAAGATTGAGAACGAGAAGGAAGAGTGAGTGCGAGAGTGCAGAGAATCCTCTGCGGTGCCGACATTCAATGCTTGCGTAGGCTCGCAACAATGTATATATATATTAAGTAGAGCCCAGAGGGGAGATAGAGAATGAGAGCGTGAATTTAGCTTTGAAACACACGGCGCTCTTCAGAGCTGCTCTTGTGTCGCTCTAGTTACAGTCCCGCGAAGAAACGAAGGTCAGAAATGGACCGAGCCAAATCCTGCTACGCACCGTTTTGACTTGTGGTAGAGTCAAAGTTTCACTTTTGAGACTTTTTTTGCATTGCTCTTTGTGGGCTCCACTTAATCACACGCTGAACTTCGTGAGATTATAAATAATTAGAAAGCACTGTAAACCAATCTTATTAAGCCATAACTGCAAATTTGATGTATAAATATTGCAAATAAATGAGGTTGACCATGTGTTTTTGTGTTTTTTTAATTGATAAGTCCGTTAAGCAAGCAATAGGAAGAGATACCAGTAATAGCATAGAGTGTGTTTTACTGCATGGATTTTCTTCTTCTTCCTATTCTTCATAGGATGCGTAATTGTTGATTTTTGTGTATATTTTGAGCAATGTGAGCCGTGGCACACAAGATTTTTCGGAATCTCCCTTTTCTCTCTCAGATTAAAAAGAAGAAAAAAAGAGGAGAAATGATATACGCCAGACTTTCATCCGACTTTCATCCGACCCTCTTACGTGGCATCAGCTTTTTTAAAAACAAATTTTCTCACAAAAAACGCAGCACTCGTTCTCTCCCAAAATTTCCTCACAAATTTTCCCTCCCAAAATCTGCCGCCGTTGGTCTTCCCCCTCCCCACCGCCGGCCGAAGAACCACCTCCACCTCCACCCTCTCTCTCTCTCAACTCTTCCGTCCGTTTCAGATCAGCCACGCCACAAACGGAGACGCCACGAACGGACCAGACCCAGCGCCGTCCACAACCCCACCGAGCACCAAACCTCACCTCTGAGAAACCAAGCCAAAGGTAACAACAACAACAACAACAACCCAATCCCTCACTAACATTCTCACTCTCATAGATACGATGGCCGTGGCGTCCACGTCTCTCGCCTCTCAACTCTCGGCCCAGTTCTCCGGCCTCCGCCAATCCTCCCCGAAACTTGACCACTCTCAGTCCCAATCCTTATTCCAAAACGTCCACTCCCATATCCGCCTCTCCTCCTCTCGCAAAGGCTGCCGCGGCGTCGTTTCAATGGCTGGCTCTGGCAAGGTACGCACTAAGCCTCTAAATGATCTTCTAGATCTAAGCTTGAACAAGTATTCTATGTTTATTCATGTGGGTATAACCGTATAGCAATTGTTCTGTGTTTTACTTCGATTTTGATTGTCATTTGCGAGTTCTTTTGGAGTATTAATGTGTTTGAGATGCTAGAAAAGTTGAATCTTGATGAGTGGATTAAGACATGAATAGGCAGAGTGGGAGAAACCAATCCTTGAATGCTCTGGAACCTCGACCAACAATGTGTAGAGCATACCCACTTCCCACTTGCCAGCTGGGAACATGATCCTCTCAATTTCAAATGAAACTTAAATTATCTTGAACAAAGGAAACCACTATGAGAAAGCTATTTGTCAATTCCAAGGTTTCCCAAGTAAAAGAATGTAGATGTGTTTTTGAAGAAGAGCTCTAGCAATGGTTCTTTCCTAAATAAACTGTAATTATGTAATTAATAATTAAAGCATTCTAGAGATTTTAACTAGATTATAACTAAAGTTTGTTTTTGTTTTTGTTTTTGTTTTGTGACTGAAACCCATGCCCATTAAGTCCTTTTGGCTCTTTTTTCTTTAGATTGCTTATGAACCCCTGACCTTAGCCACCACCTCATACCTATGTGGGATGGAGATGCCTTTTGGTCCAAAGGCCATGGCAAACCTTTGACCTATTGTTTCGGGTTCTTTAGTGATGAATGATGAATCATGTGAGCCTAAGTCTGCATTTGCTTAAACTTGTGTCTAGGAGTACCTTTATTCCTCAACATTATGAACATTCAGTGATGGTTGTATTGTTTACTTGAAGTTTTGTTAGAAAAGCCAATCTGCCTGTAAAATGTGGGTTTTTAACCACAAGATATGTGGTTTAATTTCATTGTATTTCTCTTCCTATTCATGGTTGTAGGTATATTGCATAGTTTGTCCTTAGTAATGATGCCACAAACTATAAGACAAAAGCATATCTCAGGAAAAGATTCTCTACTCATGAAAGTTTAGAGCAAAATTTCTTAATCAGCTCAAACAGCGATTTTCATTACATTCATCTTTCATGGGTTCTCAATTGTTACTGATTCTCCCGTTGGGCATTTACTAATTGGTCTTATACTTTCTTGTGCTTGCAGTTCTTTGTTGGTGGAAACTGGAAGTGTGTAAGTTTTTTTTTTTTTGTTGAAAATTTCATGGTTTGATGGTCTGTACGTCAAAGTTATGCTGCCCATATTTCTTTTTTTCTTTTTCTTTTTTTGTTTTTGCGTTACTTCTAGTTCATTGTTTTTTTTTTTTGATAAGACTTCTAGTTCATTGTTACTGAAGAATTTCAGTACTTCAGTTATATTTGTTTATCTTGTTATTCTGTTGGGCATTGAAATGTTTATCATTGTTTTTTTTATATAGAATGGGACAAAAGAATCTATCAGTAAGCTTATCTCTGACTTGAACAGTGCAAAATTGGAGGCTGATGTTGGTGAGATAATTTTTGATCTTTGACTCAGTATATATTATTTAAAATTTCAAGTAGACTTTATAATTGAGCTTCTTTCTGACCTTACCCATGACCACTTCCCAAAATTTGGATGCAAAGACTTTATAATTGAGCTTCTTAATCTCTTTACTGTTATTGGGGGTCTCATCAGCCTTTTTTTTTTTTTGTTAAAGAAGTTTATCTAGGAAATATAATGACTACTTTTCGGGTCTGATGTTTAATAATTTTGACATCCACTGATTAGTGGATTCTGTCCTTGATGGAAGCCAATGCATGTGTTGTCCTGTTTTCTTCTTTTAGGAATCATTGGAAGGGACGCTATTCTAGAATTACTAATTGATTTTCCTTAGAGGTGCATGTAGTTGAGGGGAACCTTCTCTCCACACTGTTATAGCATTCAACTCAATTGAGGCCATGTCTTAGAGTTGCTTCCATGTTGTAAACAATTCATTTATTGGTCTTCCTCATTGTTTTAACCCCTATTAATATTTTTTCTTCTGCGGGGTTGCAGATAAGATTGAGCAAGCACGACAACGCAGAAAGGCAGAGAGGTCTTTGTTGAGTTTACAGCAAAGGTTGTTGTTCGATGGTTCGGTGGGAACTTCGGATTTGGCCTCATGTAGTGTGATGTCAAGGATGAATTGGGCGGGATTGGCAAAAACCCATTCCTTGGGATGCCTCTGCAACCAGGGCAGAAAGATGTTTCTCCGGTTGTCTTACCAAGTAAGCCTCTGGATGAAATGGTGGGGACGAACCATATCTCTGTTCTAGAGGCATTTGCTCCTGCCATTGAAGCGGTTAAAGGTGGGTTTTCTGATGATGGAGAAGATGGGAAAAAGGTTCTTCCTGATGTGAGGCCTGCTGTTCAGTTAAAATTCAGAACTGGCAAGAAGTTTCTAGGTGAATCATTGGATTTGAGTCTTCAGAAGGGTGTTGGCAGAGCAGCATCTTGGCTTGCACGAGATGAGGAGAGGGATGACAAGAAGAGGAGAGCTGAGTTTATTCTTAGACATACTACGGAATTCCCACAGGAACTCAATCAGTTGTAAACTAGTTAGTTTAGGAGTCGGCATTAGCAGTGGGCTATAGGTTCTCAAAAATTGAGGGCATACTCTGTTCTGAGATGGATATTTACAGAATCTAGTTGTGAGTTCTTCATGGTCCACTTAACATTTTTTAGAGGCATGTCCATGTATGTTTCCTTGTTACTCCAGACATTTGCTTATGATTCTTTGAAAATGAAGTCTCTGATTTTTGTGTACACTGAGTTCTGTTGTTTGAATTGATATACTCAATTCTCTTCTCCTGGGATCATGAACTTCATTCTCTTTTTTCATGCAATTATATGGAACTGTACAAAATATTTCACAGTGCCAGTGCAAGTTATATAGCATAGTAATTATTTTATTATCAATAAGTTATATTTGTAAGGTTATTTTTTTCCCAAAAAACTATTTAAAAGAAAAATTAAGGTCCAGTACCCGTTCATGACTAAACTACTTTGAACAAAAATGGACTTTGCAACAACTAAATTAACAAGCAATCTGATGAGTTAGTGCATGAGGTTCATTAAAACATAGGAGTAGATCGGTATTGACCAAATAAAGCTGAATGTGTGGAACTTTGTATGTAGTTACTTGTTAAGCATGTAGAAAGAAATGCTACACTTCCACATTAGTTAGAGCTTGATCAGATAGCCTTATGGTTAAGCTTATTCTTTTCTTCTACTTTAACAATGATTTTAGTTGGGGGTATTGAATTGTTAATTACACAACTCAATGCTAAACAAGGATGGTACAAGAACTGTGAAGAGAAGGTTGGCTAAGATGGTTTGTCACGTGCACTCCAATGAATACTGAAAAGCAATATTCTGCTCCTTGTTGTTTAACATCATGAAAACTGCAGGTGTTATTTTAGTTATTCTCAATTGTCAAATTGCTCTTGAACAGGGAAGATGCTCCACGATGGGGGAATTTTTTATAACTTGTTATAGGGGTCAATGGTATTTGTGTTGTACTTTTTACAATCCATGACAGATACATGGACACCCTAAAAAAAATGGGATGAAAATATTCTAAAGAAATGAAAAAGAAAGTCACCTCAATCTTCCAATTTTCCAAAGAACCAAGAAAAGAAACGTAAAGAATCATCACCAACCGACAACAAAAATTTGACATCATTTTTTTATATTCAATTCAAACTCCCAATTATTCCACACCTGGCATACAAATCTCCAATTTCCTAACTTCCTCAGCAACCAAAACAGAAAGTATAGTATTCTCTCATCCACCATCCAAACAACAAAATATACAAAGAAAACTAAATTCATCAAATATCACACTCCAAAATTATGCATTGTAAACAACCACTGTCCATACAAAAAAATATATATATATATATATCACCATCATACCCAAATTGGCAATTAGCAAATTAATTCAATCTAGCTTCAAAAATTGACAAGTACGTTACCTAATATAAAATATATACACCAATAAGACTAAGTGAAAAAAAAAATATTTACACCAACACAACTAGCTAGTACAAGTATTAACAGTAGCTTAGTTCCATTAAGCAAAAAGGCAGACTTTATGGACAAATGATTACATCTCGGCAAGCTTGATTTTAGTACTCAAAATATTTAGTCCCTCATTTTCTTCTTAGTCTCACTCTTCTTCCGATGGATATTTCTTTTCATTAATTCTACAACGCACAACAAATGGGAGCGTAACTAATTATGTACGATAATTTCTTGGTATATATGACTATATAGAATCAAAAATTTTTAGATATTATAAGGCTAGTCATTTAGTGGTATATCAATGCATCTCTTAACGTGTGGATTTGATATATATTCAAAATTCAAAAGGTCAATATCCATACAGTAGGGCTCTGATGTGCCTAATGTGTTTTTGAGAATCCTGCATAAATTATGGCTGCAAAAAAAATGGAGGTTAGGTTGTTTACAAATGGGATAATTTTGGTGAGAGGCTACTCTGAATTGTTTATTGATTACCATTTTTAGATTTTCCCATTTGTAATATTTTATCAATAATATTCATATCAATCCCACAATCTTAATAATGTTTTTTTTAAAAAAAAAATTACCTGAGTAGCTACACTATCTTGAGTTCCAGTTACGTAGTCATGCTGAATATCATATACTGGAGGCAATGGAGTTTCATATACTGGAGGCAATTGAGTTTCACTTGTGTTCAGTGTATCTTCTTGTGTTCCTTGACAAGACTAAAATTAAAAAAAAAATGTTTCAATGTGTTACAAAAGTATGAATAAAAATAACAATGCATATGTTTTTAGTAGGGAGCATGAAGCAGCAGGGAGCATAGCTCAAGTGCAGCAGGGAGCTCAAGTGCTCCCTGCTGCTGCAGGGAGTGCAGAAAGAAAAAAATAAAAAATAAAAAATCCTAGTTTGTGTAATAGTGCATGTTGGTTGCAAGTATAAATTGACATTTAACAAATACAATGCTTTCTAACAATGACTTGCAGGAAGCTTTCATCCAATAGAGTACACCATAAAAGACTAAACATTAGCAAGAGTCACAAAATGCATGGGATAGCCGCAATGAGAGGCTCCAAAAATCCAGAAATTTAACATGAAAGAATAATACAAGCACCACAAGTACTCTGTGTATCCAAAAATTTTAGACTAAATGCTACCCTCTTCTAGGTGGTCATTGCATTTTCTGTGAATATTAGCCCTTCCAGCAGAGGAGGCCATTTTTCTTTCTATAACCAAGCAAGCTTGTAACTTGAAGCAGCCCATGCTAATTACATAAATCAAGTAAATTGTTTATTTCATGGATGCCTAGCCAACAAAACTGTTTAGCTCAATAGAAGCAGTAAATGTTCAAAACTAAAATGCCTAGCCAACAAAAGTAAATTGTGGTTCCTTTTGTTTTTGTTTCTTTGATTAAATTTTGTTTTTTTGATTAAATTCGAGCAGCTGGCCAACACCATTATTTGTTCAGAACTCTAACTACTCCATAAACACATACATAACTCAACAATCAACCTAAAATTGCAACCCACAAACCACATCGAAACATCAAACCTCAACAATACAATATTTACACTTTATATTCATACCACAAACCATAACCTCAAATAACAACAATAAACCACATAGAATCATACTAACCACATCACATAACCAAAATCGACAATAAAACACTTAAAATCCAAAATTGTTTGTGTAATAGTAGCAGGGAGCTTGCTCAAGCTCCCTGCTGCAGCAGGGAGCTCAAGTGCTCCCTGCTGCTGCAGGGAGTGCAGAAAGAAAAAAAAAAAAAAATCCTAGTTTGTGTAATAGTAGCTTGTGAACTACTGTTTTGGCACTTCTCTATGCTGTATTAAAATGATCATTTCGAATCATCGCCATTCTTTGATGGTCTTGTAAGCACATTTTAGTGCTTGGTTGTACAGATGTTCTCGTGTGACTTACAAAAATGTGTATATGCCATGGATATTGAAGAATATTGGTAGTGGAATGCAAAGAGAAAAAGGGGTAAAAATGATGCTCCTAGAAACTCTAATAATTGTAGTTTTTTTACAAGGGATGACTTCATCCACGCCACCCATTCAAATTGTCTCACAAACTAGTTGCATTGATGCTATGCACTTCACCAGAAAATGACGGGAGAAATAAACAAGAATGTAATGACATTAAATGATTTATAAAGTGGTTATATCATTATATCATTTGGCAATAATAAACTCTTTTGGTCAAACTACAATATTAATAAAACAAGAACAAAGAAACTAAAGTCCAACACAAGAGGCCACAACCAGGACAACAAGCAAATTCAAATAACTAAAATCAAGTTTGTAATATGTAAACCAAGCAAAGAAGTTAAAGCCCACAACCAGGACACAAAGAGGCTAATGACCTAATCAATTATAAGTTTCATCTTTTCATGAAAGTGATTCATAAAATAGATCCACATTAACTACCAAATTCAAACTTAGAGATACATTAAAGGTTCTACCAAATTCACCCATGTCACCAAAAGCAAACAAACCATAACTATGGAATACGATGTTGTGTAATATTCATCACCTCCATTTAACCTTACAATTCTAAACCCTTGTTGTCTCTAGCCATAGAATAAAGAAGAACAAGGCACCCAAACTCCTCAAGCCAGCAAATGAAAAAAACAAAATTGCAGGGTCAGGTCTGGAAATTTACCGTGCAAATGGCACAGGGGTTGTGGGACGGCGCTGGGTCACCGGTCGTCGGTGGGTCGTGGACGGCGGTGTGGTAGCCCTCAGATCTGGGTCGGAAATGAGAGAGAGAAGATGGTCTCTGTGGCGCGGCTGTGTTGGCTTTCCCGTGGAGTCGCCGTGGTGGTCTGAAACGGTCTGGGTTTGTCAGCCGGCGGTGGAGAGGGTGAAGACGATTGCGGCTGGTCTGGGTCTCTCCACGAACGGCGCGGAAGACGGTGTAAAGGGATCAGAGGAAGACCGGCGGTGGGGAGGGGAAGACCGGCGTCGCTGGTCTGGTCCGTTCATGGCGTCTCCGTTTGTGGCGTGGCTGATCTGAAACGGACGGAAGAGTAGAGAGAGAGAGAGAGAGAGGGGATGGAGGTGGAGGTGGTTCGTCGGCCGGCGGTGGGGAGGGGGAAGACCAACAGTGCGGGAGGAAGGATTTTGGGAGGGAAAATTTGTGAGGAAATTTTTGGGGAGAGAACGAGTGATGCGTTTTTTGGTGACAAAAATTTTGTTTTTAAAAAAGCTGATGCCACGTAAGAGGGTCGGATGAAAGTCGGATGAAGAGTCTGGCGTTATAACATTTCTCCTTTAAGAAAAATAAAATTCAAAACAAATGTTGGACGTGGGAAATTGGAGCTTGACAGTGACAATTGGCAGTTGGAGCGGTGGTTGAGGTGAGAATCAATGGGAGGGATAAGATTCACTATAATTTTATTTTTTTAAAATGGTATATTATGATCTTATGTGAATTTAAACCATTTTTTTTATATTAAATGGCTTAAAAAAATCATATATTAAAAATATTGCATGTTTTTAATGCAGTAAAAAAAATATTTTTTTTCACTTTTAAATGAGATGTATCGTCATCAATAAAGTAAAAAAGGTTTTGACTTATAATTTTTCTACAACATAAATTAAAATAATATTATAAAAATATATTTAATTTTTATTAATAATATGTCACAATTTTAATAAATATTATTTTTTACAACATTCAATACAATAAATAAATAAATTTATATAATTTAAGATTTTATCATTTCAAAGAAAATGTTGAGGATCATTTTATATATATATATATATAAGCCATTATTTACAGCTGAAGTTTAGCCAACAATACTTTCCAGCCAACTGCGTGGAATATGAAAGGTACATTAAGGGCTTGTTTGGCAACAATTTTTTGTTTTTTAGCAAAAGAATAACTCAACACACAAAACACTAAAAATTATTTGATACTCTATCTCACATCACAACGAAAAAGCAAAAATCGTCCTCTAACAAATTTTACCAAAAAAACCTTAAAGGTTCGGTAATGTTCTTTATGAATTCAACTAAAATCAACTCTTAAAAAAACATGAAGAGAAGAATCAAAAGGGATTAGGCTTTTTAGAGTGTAATTTTTTATTTAAAAGAAAATTTTAATATGACATAAAATTAAAAGTAGTTTTGAGTGTTTATTTTTGGTTGTTTGTTAAAGTTTTTATTTTGAAAAAAAAAAAAAAAGTTATCAAACAAGTGTGAAGTATGTTACTGTGAGCCATTAAGAAAAAAAAAAATTCTAAACAAATGTTGGACGTGAGAATTTGGAGCTTGATAATTGGCAATTGGATAAAAATTAACTATAAACTGGTTTGCAGTCAATTTATACATATTACTATAATAAAGTGACACATGTCCTTAGGCATGTGAGAGACACATATATTTTTAATAGCAAATGCTTCTCACTTGTTTTTTTAATAGCATTAATAAAAATACATGTGTTTCTCATATGCCTATGAATATGTATCACTTTATTATAATGGTTTCTATAAATTAATTACAAATTAATTTATAATTAATTTTTGTCCAGTTAAAACGGTAGTCGAAGGAAGAGCGAGAAAGTTAAAAGTGCAATGATTAGGGATTTTGATTAATTAAATTATAATTAAAACTTCTAAAAATTATTTATAAAGTTTAATTATATTCAATAAAAAACTAGTGAATCACTTGAAGTTTGTGAACATTTTTATAGTTCATCCATTTAATTTGGGTAATTTTATATTTTTATTACAAAACTAACTTTTTGAGATGCCACGTAAAAAGTTTATTTGTTTATTTATTTTGTATTAGAGACAAAATCGTCATCATTCCTCCCTTTGGCTGAAAATAATAAAACTTAATTAAAAAGCAAAAGGTAATCCAATAATTTTTAAAAAAATTATCAATCAATAAATAAATAAATCTTTTATCACCTTATTTTCCTTATTATTATTATTATATTAAAAAATGAAAATGACCTGTGTGATGAGACATACAACGTAATATAATCATTATGATTCAACCGTGTCACGGTCACCTTTCCTAAAGGGATATATATGGGAATATTTCTTTTTTTCACATTTACTTTTTTGAAATTTTCCGACCACAACGGCACATTCATATAAAACTTTTACCAAAGTCCAAAGGTATCAGTAGTCGGCTACATTAACAAAAGCAGTCAAAATCTGATTGAAGCTATTTTTTTTTTTTAAAAAAAAAAATCTGTACATAAACTGATTGAAGCTAATTAAATCAACCGGATAATCAACCGAATTTAACCAATTCCAAACTTTTAAAAATTCTTTCAAAATTATATATTTTTTTTGAGATAAACTCTCTAAAATGAATGTTTTACACCCCCCTAATTTTTATTTATTTATTTTTTTTTTAAGTTTTACCTCCTTTACTTACCTAAAATTTTAATTTTACCCTAGCTTTCTTTGACCTAGATCCTCTTAATTTTAAAGGAAATGGAGAGTATTTGGTTAATTGAGTTTGAGTGGCAAAATTATAATAATTTTTTTTATTAAAAAACTTAAACTCAACTAACCCAATACTCTCCATTTCATTTAAAATTTTATTACAATTTTGCTACTTAAACTCAATTAACTGGATACTCTTTATTTCCTTTAAAATAGAAATGATCATTTTTCGGCTTTCTTTATACTTATCTATGATTAAAAACATATAAACTTTTTTTTTTTCTTCTTTTTAAGTAATATAGAAACTTCTTTAATAATATACCTATTTATATTACTGAAGAAAATTTGAAGAAAAAATATACATATTCTTTCAAACTATTATCTAATTTATAATGTTTCCCAAAATTACATCAATGTCCACCTCCCAAAATATTAAAAATTTACAATGTACTTCAAATGACAAAAGTACCCTTAATAGAAATTCAAAAAATTCATAAAATCATTTTAAAAAAAAAAACTAATGGTGGTCGAACAATTTCTAAAGTTATAAGGTAATTTGACCAAAGAATTAGCTAGACTACCACCCTAATGACTATGGGATGATTAAAACTACTTTCAAATGGCCTAAAAAGAAAATTAAAGGGTAATTAAAACACCTTAATAGTCATAAAGATGGTTGGCCAACTCACACCTACTAGTAAAGTGGCCAAATTACCCGTTCGGCCGCTCCATTTGGCCGAAAAAGATATTATACTTTTTCCTAAAATTTAATTATAAAGTGGTACAGCTTACTTCGATTTGAGTAATTGTTAAATATAATAATCTCCAAAAAAAAAAAAAATGTTGTTCCCTAGAATTATTCTGAGTTGAGTTGTACTTTGTACTTGAAGAGTTTATTCAGCACCTACTTATTCAGCTAATCCCAGTAGCATTATCCTTGGTTTTGGAGGCCAATAGGTCGTCGGTGAGATTCTCTATCTGAAAGTTTCCACGTCTTTTCTTTTAATTATTAAATTATCTGAAAGTTGTAGCTTTGTTTGTTTTTTTTTTTTCTTATCAAATGGAAAAAAAAAATTAAAAAAAAAACTAAAAACAAAGCTTTTATTTTAATTGTGTGGTGCTTAACTTTTACTGTTGAATTTATTATTATTATTATTCTTTTCCATCAGTTGACAGTGAAGAGACGGACGCTTTTTTTTTTTTTTTGTCTTTTAACTTTCTTTTTTGTTTGGGGGATAAGCTTCTGAATAATTGTTATATATATATATACTGTTTCTGACTTTATCCTTTGCTTTGTGTTGTCATGCACTACATATACTTTGCTTATCCTCCCCCAGCAAGAATTGGATATAAAAGGGAACATGGTCACATGGATACAGTTTTTTTTTTTTTTTTTTGGAAATTAAAAATCACTAATCAACGCACAAAAAAAATAAAAAATAAAAATCACTAATCAGCTTCATAATTAAACCTTGAGATATCAATTAATTAAGTACAGCTACTTGGTCAAATATTGACCGATTTGGAATAAATAAATTATTATAATAAAATAAAATTATTGTGGGTAGACAACAGACTGACAGCATATCTGACTGACAGTATAGAGAGTGCATGAGAGACTGAGAGCAGGTAATAAAAAATTCCTTATTATTTTAAAGGGGTCGCTTTCTTGATGAACAAATGAATGCCCATTGAAAGAGAATTCAAATTTAACCTTTTTTTTTTTCCTATGACTTGACTTTGGTAATAACGTGCTTCCACATGGTAATGATGGTATAATGGAGAGGTTAGACCTTTGCTATTTTTTTTTAATAAAGAAATCAATGTAAGAGGCATAATTGTTTCTTTATATTAATTATGTTATTTTTTAAAGTAATATTATTTATGTTAAAGAAATGTGGACGGAGGTCTAAAGTATTAAGTGACCGTATCTCAAAATTATCAAATTGAAAAATCGAAGCCGTAAAATCAAAATCCAAAAATGTGCTATCAAAACTTATTTTCAACTTTATTTATTTTGGTGTAAAATATTTTTAATAAAAAATATCTTGCATGGTGAGCAACTTGCTCTGACTTAGGACCAACACTAGGTCAGCAACTACAACGAACGCGAAGCTCTAGATGATGTTGAGCACTACCACGGGCTTCGAGTATGCCCCCATTGTTTTGCCACTCCTCCAGTTGCTAGCTACGTCGCAATCTCGTGCATCGCACACCAGCATCAATCGCTTGTGCATGGTGCATCGCTAGCAAAGATATCGTTGATTGTAGACATTTTAGTTAACGTCCCATGGTCCAAACTCCCATTACCTTAAAGATAGAGTTTTGAAGAGTATATAGACAGAGAACCGAGATTTATCAATGTTAAAATATTGATTAAATGATTAATTTTTTTTTTTTTATAAATTTAAGCTTTTAAAATAAATGATGACTTAATATGGTATTAGAGCCAAAGGTGTTGAGTTCGAATTTTGACTCAGTCATTTATCTCTTATTTCAATTAAATATTTTACATGTTAGACCCTATTTATTAAAAATAAAGTTTGAGCCAATACATGAAAACGAATGTTAAAGTATTAATTAAATAATTAAATTTATCTATTCCTAACTTAAATTTTTGATATAAGTGGTGATTTAACAATCAAGTATAACAAAACTATGGAAGATTTTAGACCTACATCATGGGTGACAGGGTGAGAATGAGCGTGCTCTAAGGGAGAGATAGTGTGAGAATCAGACATGCATGGTGAGGGAGAGGGGAGCGAAAAATGGTCTACAAAAGTAAAAAATACAAACTATTTTATTCCCATTTAGTTTATTTTTCTTGGTTAACCGAAAATATTTTCAGGATAAACAGATAGGCCTAAGTGAAAATTTCAAAATCATTTGGTTATTAATGTCCCATTTTAAACATAAGGGGCGTAAATGATTTAAAATAATAATAATAATAATAATAATAATAATTAAAAATTAAAAAAAAAAAAACTCTTTCAAGCAAAGGAGAATTAGAAGGTGAGAGTGATCGTGACTGGTGAGTAGGGAGCGAACATGGTTTGGACACCTTTTCAAATTCCAATTGCTTTCTCAATAGCACAGTACTTTACACATGCATGGAGCCCTAAATTTTTCTCTCTTAGTCCCATAACGTTCAGTTGCATGGCCCACTGCATGGACTAATTTCAGCGGCGTCACCGTCACATTTGTTGGATAGAGATGGAGGTCTGGTTCCTAACAAACTGATATTTTGATAGGACTTCATTCTTTGAATGCTAACTCTTTAAACCAAACAAATTAACTTTGTCATTTTATTTTATTAATTAATTAGTTGGCATTTTCAACTAGCTAGGGGTATAAATTGCTTTATATGGTCTGATAATATCCTTATTCTGCACCTGCATATAAATTCTGCGGAAGGCAAATTTTAGTAATAGAAGGGCTTTTTTTTTTTTTTTTGGTAATTTATGGACTTAATTTATATGGGCCTTTTTTTATCAAAGTTTTTTATGAGCTTTTTAGATAGGCTTAATCCAATTTTTGAACTAAATATACTTATAAAATTGTTATATGAAAATAAAATTGAATTGTAAAAATTAGTTAATACGAATATTATGACGTACGTTGTTTTATAAGACAAAATTATATATATATAGGCGGCTATCTGCTCGCTTATGTGCGGACAGTCAAGATTGTATTTGCCTGTTTGGGGTTAGGGCCAAAAAATTTGGCCTAACCCATACAAATGGACGAATAGCAAATACAAACTATTTTTAACCGCACGCCATATTTTCAACAAGTCCATGTCAAGATTGATGAGGTGACATTTAGCCCATCGCACCTTATTTTTAACTGCATGTCGGGATATTTTTTACCTTTTTTTTTTAAAAAAAAAAAACACATTTTTGTCTTTTTTGAGATTATTAACACACTCATTTTTTATTTGTTATTTCGAAATTTGGCACTGTTTTTGTCAGTTAAATTTATTGTTAGAGAGTTCATTTCTTTTGATCTATAAAAAAAGATCATTTTTATTTCAAATAAAATGGTTATAATCGTTAGTTTAAATTAAGAGATAAAATTTTCATTTTAATTTTTTTTAGACAATTTTATCTCTTAATTTATATTAACTATATTTTATTTAAAAAAATAGAAAAAAAAATCCTATCTAATTTATTTGAAATTGAGAACCTCTTTGTCCTTGATCTATTTGTTTATTGTTAACCTTACTCTTTATTAATGAATATTGTTGTCCTAAGAAAAAATTCAAAAAAAAAAGGAGGAAAAGATGGAAAGAATTAGAAACTAGAATTTAATAATAAATTCGCCCTATAAAAAAACGAAACTAATTAATGTGAAAGTTGTAATTGATGGAGAGAGATTAGAAATTGAATGATTTCACATGGTTTTAGGGGCCCCCGCCCTCCTATAATGTGCAATTAAATCGAAAACGGTGTCGACTGCCGAGGCTGAGATCAACGCGTAATGAGACTGAGAGAGACGCGTCAGACGAGATGCGATCTGTTAATTGATAACACTTTGCGGCAACAGCCAACGTGGTACCACGTGTCACTCTAATTTATTAATATATATTATATGACTCCCACAAAACATGCCCCATGTGATGATGCTTCGACCAAAAGATGGGCGTGTTGACTAAGGGCTTTCTGTTTTTGTTGTCGTGCTACCCATGCACTAAAGCTACGTACACAAGGAAGGTTATGAGAAAGCAACGTATGTCTGAATTCTAGCATTTTCTACCTACCTTGTCTGTTGATGAAAAAAATAAATAAATAAAAAAGAAAAAAAAACATTTTATGTAAAAAAATAAGAATAATATAATAGTAAAAATTAATTTTTTTATTAACAAAAGCTTTGTAAAAATAAAAACTAATGGCCAAGTTTTATTATCACATTATTATAAACTTTGATCGTAAAACAGTCGTATAACAATTTATTAAATAATATTTTTTAATTAAATAAACAGTTATTTTCTTAATCTTCGGTCGGGTTGTGAACATGATTTTTTTTGTTTTTCTTTTTTGTTTAAAAAAATCTAATTTCAAATCTAGGGAATTGTGGGGGCACGATCACTTTCAAGTTGACTAATAAAAAAGTTGATTGTATAGTTGGATGAGGAGCCACCTTCATTCGTCTTAGAAAAGAATGCTTATGTAAGAAATAAAAATCAATTTCTTAATTATTAGGGACCAGTGTTTAGATCTGGCGTAGCCGACAGTTAGATAATTTTTCAATACATGCAGAATCAGCCAATGGTATACAGTTGCCAACTATTTAGTTGGGACGAAATCTTAGATACCTTCTTTTTTTCTTTTTCTTTTTTTAAAGTATATATATATATATATTAGTTTCTCCCAAAAGTAATTAATTATATTTTATTACAATTGAATATAGGGCACATCACATGGTATCGTACCCTTGAGAAGGAGACAATGTGGTTTCAAACCGGAAAAATGATGC
Source organism: Betula pendula (assembly GCA_900184695.1). Classification (NCBI taxonomy): domain Eukaryota; kingdom Viridiplantae; phylum Streptophyta; class Magnoliopsida; order Fagales; family Betulaceae; genus Betula; species Betula pendula. The sequence continues at coordinate 76,225 of FXXK01000382.1, forward strand.
AAAGAAATTAAATGTAACAATTTTTAATAATGAGTAATGCTATTGTTTATACTCATTTTATGTTAACGTTTTGTGTTTTAAGTGGCGCCACGTTCCTTGTAACCCTTGTCCCTTATTTGATTAGAAAAAAAAAAATATGGCGCCACGTCAACTAATGTAAAATAAGTAAAAAGAATAGAATTGCTTATTACTTTATCTGAATTCTTACTGCGATCTTAAAATTTGTTATTTTATGAAAGTAATCTCCAGTGGAGCTTTCAAATGTTCTATTCTTATTTCTCCAAAATTATGATTTTTTTTTTAATTAAATCATTTGAAGGGATTTTTTTTTTTTCCTAACATGTTCATTGAAGCACAATTGCACAGATGTGAAACATCATACTTCCACATTTAATTATAAATCAAAATGCATCATAACGATTGAGTGAGAGTGACGGACTGATTTTGGAAAGAAGGTTTTTCTAACCATTAAAAAGAAATTTAAGGGTTGACAGAGAAAAGAAGAATTGGGCTTTATTAAAAATAATAGTTCGGCTCCTTTGTTTAGCCTAAATCAGTCGTTCCAATAGAGGTTTAGAACTGGGCCTAACAAACTACATCAAACCCAAAACACATAACTGAGCCCAATTATTCGGTTTTAATCAATAAGAAGGCAGAAATACATGAGTTATACCTATCTACAAAAAAAAAAATAAGTGTTAAATCTAAATCCCCCAAAAAAAAAAAAAAAAAAAAATGGAATGATGGCATTGGCTATTTGTCTAACGAAGATGACGACCTTTTTAACTGACCCATTTTCATATTCACCTGCTTGCTTTAAAATTTCCAGCTACCCTCCATTTCCCACGACAACTCGACCAGTGGTCCAGTTATGTCCAGGAAGGGAATATATTTAATGAAGTCAATTATAAAGGATAGAAAATGAGATGAATAGAAAATACCATGGTGAAGATTCAAGAGATATTTGAATTGGACGATTTTTAAAATCTTATGCTTCTAAGAAAAGACCAACATGTGGTGAAAGATATAGGACATAAAAGTTGTGACTGAAAAAACATAGTACCATGGGGGTGGACCTATAATTTTTTTTGTGTACGGACCGACCTACGCAAATATATAATCACATAGATATATATAATATATCTATATGTACATGTGTGTGCAGTTTATATAACATAACAACAAACAAATATTAAATTTAATATTATAGTAATTTGTAAGTCATAAATTACATTCTATACAATCATCTTAGAAGAGAAATTTTCTTTTGAATACAGAAGTTTCAAGTTTTTTATAGACATTACAAAAAAATAAAAAAGTTTACATTTCCTTCAAATTATGGTCAACGATAATCATTCATGGAATGAAATTCATGGATTAGGGTATGTTTAGAAACGTTTGTTGGGAATATATTTCAAAGATATAACGGAAAAATTTCAAGAATAAGCATTGTGTAAGATCAAGCAAAACACAAAATTGCAAGGCAAGATGCATACCTTGTAGGGGCGGAGCCACATGGCTCTTTGGGGGGTCTGTGGTACCCCCAAATTTTTTTAATTTTTTTAAAATAAATTCTTAAAAATTTAATTTTGACTCTCCAAATATTTTTTTTTCAATTTTGCCTCAAATTGTTTTAATTTTTTACAAATATACCCTTAAAAATTTAATTTTGACCCCCTCAATTAATTTTTTTTTTCAATTTTGCCTCAAAATTTTTTAATTTTTTTAAAATATACCCTTAAAAATTTAGTTTTGGCACTCCGAATTTATTTTTTTTCAATTTGGCACCCCCAAACCTAAAAGGCTAGCTAGCCCCTGATACCTTGCAAAGTTCGCTACCAAGGGTTGATGGGCAAATTTGAATCCTCTCCCTCCAAACTTCAATTTACACATGTAGGCTAGGGTTTCAAGACATCCAAACCTTCTCATTAAATACGATTATGAGACCAAAGAGTGTTGGTTCTAATGCCTACACAAGTTCCATTTAAATAGGCTTGTGTCTCCTAATAGTAGTGTTAGGTTTTCTTGTCAAATAGGGCATGCATCCTCGATTTCAAAGAGAGTTGGATACAGTACATCCATTTAGTCTAATTGGCATACAACAACAGTTATAAGTAGCCATTGAGATACCATTGTATGAGGCATTATACAAGCACAAATGTCAAGTTCCCTTTGTAATGGAACAACGTAGGTGAAAAGGCAACTATTAGGCCGAAAATTGTGCAATATACCAAACACAAGATTGCCCTTATCAAGCAAATAGTGACCAGCTCAGAACTAAGAGCATTAGCAGCAGCTTCCCTTAAGCTTTTCTTTAATGTAGGGAACAAAACCATTTTTTAGTTCCCTAGTTAAATGCACTCCACAGCAGCTTCCCTTCATCTTTCCCTACATGAAGTAAATACTATTTAAATTAAATGCTAGAAAAAAGAGAGAGGAAAGATAAATCATTTAAATATTGTTTTAAACAAATGGTAGAGGAGAGATAAAGTTTTTTATATTTTAATAATGCTAAAGGAACCACTTTTGGTTCCCTAGATGAAGGGAACCAAAAGTGGTTCCCTTCGTGTTTCTATAGTTTAGGGAACACTTAAGGAAGCTGCTGTAGAGACTTTTTTGTATTTTTTTAACAGTTTTCCCTACACTAGGAAAGAGAATAGAGTTTAAGGGAAGCTGCTGCTAATGCTCTAACAGAAGAGCTATGCTGACAACCAATGCGAAAGCTACATGCTCTTAAGGGTGTCGTGCCATGAAGGGTGTAATAAGATTTGGCAAGAGGACAAGTCAAGCTTAACTATTTCAAATATCTAAGAGCACTATTATCAGATTTCTAATAAGTTTTCCTATATTTAGGGAACAAAATTACTTTTTGCTTCCTTATCTAAATATATCCCACAGCAGATTCCTTTATCTTTCCCTATAGTATTAAAATACTCTTTCTTTAGTTTTGTTTATTAATTTCTTTTCCCCTCTCTCTCTCTCATCGTCCCTGTCAAGCAGCAAAATACCCAAGCCTTAGTTTCTTCTCATTGTCTCCATCAAGCAATTTGAAGCCTTTATAAAGTGTATTCCACCAAGCAGTGAGAGATCTCCTTTATCTTCTCATTGTCTCTCTTTTATGTAGCTTTGTCTTTTTCCTCTCATTATTTTTTCATGGTTATTTCTATGGATGTCTCCTCCTGGAAGCTACCTCTCACTTTCTTATTTAGCTTCTTCATGGCCTGTTTCGGTGTTGCAGAAGAGAACGAGGGAGATGGGGGCTGCTCGACAGGAAAAAAAAAAAAAAAACAGAGAAAGGGGGATGCGTGAAGGAGAGACAGAGGAGAGAGAGTGTCTGTGTTTTTTTTTTTTTTTTTAAGGATTTATATAATGCATTGGATAGTACTGTAGGTACTCAATGATTTAGGGAAGAAAACTTGGTCTATAGGGCATCTACTACTGGTAGCATTTTGTAGTTTTTTTTCAAATTTTTTCTATATTTAGGGAAGGAAACAAATTATAGGGTATCTGATAATACTGCTATAAGAAAGTAGCCCAGTAGAATACCAAGTCACATTATCTCGAGAGTTGGCTAGAGTAGACAACGTGTTTCATGTGTCAATGTTGTTGAAGTGTAAAATATATGAAAAATATAATATATTTTTTTGTATATTTTATATGATAATATTATAATATTCTCTAATTTATGATTGGTTGTAATCAAATTTGAAAGATTTGATTGCCATACTTATATTCATCATATACCCTATAAATAGAGACTTTTGTATTGTAGACAAAATTAAGTTAATAAGCACAATATAGCTCTAAGGGCCATTCAGAATGGTAGACGTAGGTGTCTAATACTGAACCATCCGTAATTTCTTGTGTCTCATTCTTTTTCTCACTTCCATTCTTATTCTTATATTTTAGTATTCTACACATATTTCAACAGTAAAAATACATGCACAAATTTGTAAGATTCATATTGAATCTTCTACAGATCGAATGATAGATTTATCCATCTATTATAAAAAAAAATTGGACAAAAAATAGGCAAACGAAAAACAAAACATATCTCTTAACATCAGCACGCATGTGGCAATTTTTAGATCTTAATTTTTTTTTCTTTTTTAAATATTAACTATCACTATTACTATTTCTATTTTACAAGTATAAACGACAAGTAAAGCTAAGTGTCCGTCAGCATCCGTCAAAACATATCTCATTAACATCAGCACTCATGTGGCAATTTTTAGATCTTAAATTTTCTTTTTCTTTTTTAAATATTAACTACCACTATTACTATTATTATTTTACAAGTATAAATTACAAGTAGAGCTAGGCGTTCGTCACAGAGCATTTGTTTTTAGTGAAAAAAAAAAAATCAAAAATCAAAAAAATTATTTTTTGTTATTAAAAAAAACAGGTTTAAATTTATCGAATCTCTATTTTATTTTTTTACAAAATTATGAAACATGGATGAAATAAGCCTGGACATATTTTTTGATAAAAAAAATATTTTTTATTAAATAATATTTTTTATTTTTCACTAAAAACGGTCCGTCGCAAATACTCATAAACGACGGCTATTGTTCGTTTGCCAAACATTATGAAACAAACAAATAATTTCAAGCCTCCAACCCCGTAAAGGAATAGGATCCACGGATTCAGCTAATTGAAATAAGAGGGCAAAATTGTCCTAAATTTAATTTGGGACAATTTTGCCCCTCTTCTCTTTTAACACTAAACAGGATCCTCCTCCTCCCCCCGTAAAGTGCGCACGTGTCTGTGGCCTCCACGCGACTTTCCAGAATCCACCTTCCTCGTTGTGATACTCTGGTCGACTCTCAGGTAATTTTCTCTCGTACCAAATACCCCCGGTCTTGGTTTTCTCTTCAATTTTCTCCATTACATTCCCTCATTTCCGTCTTTGATTCCCTTTTCAAGAAATGGATTTTAGAGTTTGCTGTTGATTTGATTCTTTACAACCAAAATTGCCGACTTTTTGGAATTGTTTCAGTCTTTTTTATTTTATTTTATTTTTTTATTATTATTTTCGTGCCATTATATTGACGATGATTTTTTCATGTGAATTCTCTAAGATGCTTGATTTTTGCTTGAATTTATATGAATTGATTTGTTATGTACCTGCATGAGGTTTTGATTTCCAACTTTGTCATTCATTTTCTTTAGTTTTTTATCCTATTGATACTCTGTATCTCACAGTCTAAATTGGTGTTAAGTTAGTAATTCTTTCGATGTTTTTTCTACATAATTCAGATCATTATATGCATGAAAATTTTCTCTTGGTCCTGAAAATTGCTTAGAGCATTCTCATCCGGCTCCCTACTATAAGGATATCCCTATAGTAGGGAGCTAAAATGAATTTTTGACCATTTTATTGCTCACATCCGGCTCCCTACTTTGAGGAAAAAAGTAGGGAGCCATTTTTTTAGTAGGGAGCCATTTCACTCCCTACTCTTCTTTTTTATAATAAAATATTAGTTTCTCTCTCTTACTTTTTAATTTTTTCAATTTTATTTGTTTTCCCCCTTTAAAGAAAGAATTAAATTTTTTTAAAATGTTAATATTTAAATGAAAAAGTCAAAGTTGATCTTTAAAGTAGGGAGCCGGATGTAGGTGTTTAGAAAAAGTGGCTCTCTAAAGTAGAAAAAATTGATTTTACTCCCTACTTTGAGGATAAAAATAAAGAGCCGGATGAGAATGCTCTTATTCCAAGCTTATAATGACCGAGTTCTTACTCTCATTACTTCAGGGCCTTTCTTTTTCAGTCAATACTTATGGATTTTTCAGCGTGGTTTGTTTGTTGCAAAAGTTTTTGGTTGTATGGATATTGTGAATACTTAAGTGATTGGCAGTTTGGCACTCTTTCGTGCTTTGCAAGCTTATGCTGTTTAACGTGAATACTTGATATGTAAATCAATTTTATAAACATGCGTAGAGCGCAGCCGAAAATTAAAAAGAAAAAAATCACAGTTTATATTTCACATCCCCCTAGTATCAGTGTTCATGTTACTCCTAGCAAAGCGGTGTAGCAAATATGTGTGTGTGTGTGTGTGAGAGAGAGAGAGAGAGAGAGAGAGAGAGTTTATCTAGGTTATTTTGGCTGGCTGAGACTCTTTATTTTTTTCAAGGGTTTAGGATGCAGTTTTCATTAGCAGTTCGAGGCTAGAAGAGTGTGCTTTAATTGTTGTAACTAATTATTACCCAGCTTTGATAATTTTCATTAGAGAAACTTATTTTCTTTCTTTCCCCTTGCTGTATAGCCTGGAAGACCAGCCTTTTGACAGTGATTTTCATCTGTATTGCTCTATCTTTGATCTTGAAATATCTCTAGCACAAAGCATATTCTTCATGGAATTGATTGGAGTATTTGAGTCACTGTATGATTGTGCATGGGAGGCAGCGGATTGCTTTGTTGATGAATTTTCTGAGGAAACTTTCCAAAATAAGATGATTTATGAGCTCCTTTCTCTGAAAAGTGACTGTAATTTTCCTTTTATGGTGGTTTTAGGTTCATTGCTAATGTGGAAGAGCTCTCTCTCTCCTTCTCTCTATTGAATGGAGTGTATACCCTGTTGAAAACCTATAAAGTTATGGCCACTTTGGAATAATGAATTGTGAGCAATGTCTAACTAAATCAGTTGAAGGGGTGTGTGTGGGAATCCCAACCATACTCTACAAATCTGTGTTTACAATGGACACAGTCAAGTAGATAATGTTACACATGTTTCCATTAATTTTAAGATTAAGTAAAGATGTGTCTACACATTTAAAAAAAAAAAAGGGTAGGGTTCTTTAATGAAAGAGTCCCTGCAAACCCTGCAAGACTTGGCTTTTAAACCATTAGTCCTATCCTATATTAACACTTTTTTCCTCATGGTAGTGGTTTTGTGTTGTGTCACAAAAAGATATTTGTAAGCAATATTAAAATATTATAAATAACAAATTTTTCCTCTTTTCTTTCTTTTTTTTTTTTTGTTGGGGGAGGGGGGATGATGCAAATAAACAGGTTTGTAAATAATTCTCCCCCCCTCCCCTTTTATCTGGCTATCAGGACTCAGGTGTTTGTTGCCTGGTTTATGACTGGTTTGTGTCCTTGACATAACATTTGGAAACCCATGAATTGGACAAAATGAATTGAAATGGAATTTGTTTAGCCCAATTCATGTGCTTGCAACAAGAAAAAAAGGGTGAATTTAAATTCAATTCACCATGAATTAGAATTTTTGTGAACTGGTCAGCAAAGGATCATATCAAATCAAATTTGAGAAGAAGAATCAAACACTACTCCTTTCATATTGAGGGTAGCAATTAGGCTTTAATGATATTTTTAACTTTCTTATTTTTTCATGTTAGTGTAACCGATAACGTCTTCTTCTGTTATTTATATAGCATACAACTTAGTTATTCGCTTTTATGCTTGACCTGCAAAATTTTTTGTAGTTTCAAAAGTAAATTGTCACGGTAACTATCGTTAGCACCCAGAAGTCCATTTTTGCTAACTACATTACTATTCTTTTTGGCATATTTCATCTTCTTTGCAGGTAAATTGCTTCAAGAAGAGGAGTAGATGGATTTTTTATTTAAGGGGATGAAAGAGGAGGCATCTGAATGCCCCTTTGATGAGAAGGACATTCAGAGATGTCCATTTTTGAGGAACATCAACAAACCCACTTGCTTTTCTTTTTCTTCAGCGAATTTCCTCATTCCTGTAAGTTCTATTTCTTTTCTCCTTTATTTCGCTTTACCATTTGTTTAGTTGCTTATTAATCTTTGTTAATAGATGATGATTTATCAATATGCTTTGATATTGAGATTGATTGTGTTTTATTTTCTTCAGGTACGGGAAGCCAAAGGCCCAATATTTGAAGACGGTCCCAATTTTGACATGGTGTTTAGGGTCTTTCATGGGAAGGATGGGGTTGTCCCACTCTCAGGGAGATCTAATGTTCATAGTGACATTCCAGAACCTGAGCCTTCACCTCAGTTCAACCCTTTAGCAGCAAAAGCAGCCACCATAAGTTTGTCGGCATTTGGACTGGGAGGGCCATTTGGCTTTGGTAACTTCTCTGAGAAGTGGAAGAAGCAGAAGAAGTCTGAGCCGTCCAGCAAGAGGGAACCCTCTTCTGAGGTATATTTACATCCTTTTCGCCTAGGCTAACATTTTATTCTGAAAAAGGAAGTGATTTTGGGAAAAATTGCACAAGGGTTTGTTAAACAATGCATGGGTGCTGTGTAGGGTTCTGTGGGATAATAAAATCTGTTATGGGCTTTCGAATATCCTGTTTAGGAAATTAATTCATAATTTCATCTTATATAGATAATCGTTTGTGATGTTGCATTAGTGTCATTCTATAAACCTCACTTGAAAATTATGACGTGCATCAATGTGGAGGAAATAATTTGACAGGCAACAGCCCAATCCGGCAACTGACAGAGGAAGATGCAAATATGCTTATTGAATCATGCCCCTTGCTCTCAAATTCAAATAAATAATTAAGTACTTATTGCAAACCTGACCGAGACTGCTTTTTGTTTCTGATCAACCATGCAGAAAGGAAATGTATCAAAGCACGAGGCACTGGGAAATGATTGGTTAAAAACAGGAAACTGCCCAATTGCCAAGACCTACAGAGCAGTGGGCCATGTCCTCCCTCTTGTGGCAACAATTCTTCAGCCACCACCTGGTATGAAGATTAGATGCCCTCCAGCAGTAGTTGCTGCAAGGGCAGCCCTGGCCAGGACTGCCCTTGTTAAAAACTTACGCCCTCAGCCTCTACCTGCAAAAATGCTCGTAATAGCAGCCTTAGGCATGGCGGTTAACGTGCCCTTGGGCGTATGGAGGGAGCATACTCAGAAGTTTTCTCTATCATGGTTTACAGCGGTGCATGCGGCTGTGCCCTTCATAGCCATGCTTAGGAAGTCGGTCTTGATGCCGAAAACAGCTATGGCGTTGACTATTGCTGCTTCTATCCTGGGGCAGGTTATTGGCTCAAGAGCTGAGCGGCTCCGACTGAAAGGAGTGGCTGAGAGGGGAAGGACAGCACATCAAATAGGTTTTGACCCAAGCCAGGTCGACGGCATCAGAGGTGGTCATTGTGGCGCAGAAGGAATAAAGTTCAACCCACTTCCTATCAAAAGTGATGGGCCTAGTTCTTCTTCAGCAAATATATGTTTCTGAGTCACTTCATGAGCTGGGTTTTGGAGAGAAATAAAGTCAAGTGCGTTCAGAATTGCTGGCATGAGATATTAAGCAATGAAAATTGAACTTCGAAGATGTACCCATAAGTAATACATGCTATTTTACAGTTATTTGATGTGCTTATGTCATTCAGTTGTGTTCATTCAACTATCTATGCAAAGAAGCAGTTTGACTTGCCAGAAATAAATATAAGAGATATTTATGAATTCTATTTGTCTTCTCCACAACAAAAGTGATCTGTAGGTCGAAAATTATGGGCCTGATCATCTGCTGTATTTTAGTTCTGCATAATGATCTGAGCCAGTTTGTGTCTTCGCTTGGCTTATTTTTTAAAGCAGCGTCAATAGTTAGGTTAATATTCAGTGTTTCCAGAACAGCTTTTTGATAGTTAGGTTATTTCGCACGGTATTGTCTTATCAAATTGGCTGCATGATAAGTGGGAGGCAATTCTAACCGCAGTGGCCGCCTCATCTAATTGGTGGCCATCGGCCGCGAGATCTGTCTAGCCGCCAACAGATCTCTCAGGTTAAAATAATTCTTTTTGACATTTATCTCAAGTATTTGGAAATAACATTGTTGTGAATAAAATAATTCTTTTTGACATTTATCTCACGTATTTGGATATAGCATTGTTGTGAATAATAAGCTTAGGAGCTGGACAGGCTATTTTAAGAAATACCAGTAAAACCACAGGCAAGAACATGAACACAAACACGAAACAGATCAGAATGAAAGAAACTCTTTTACAACTGCAACAACTCAAAAGCAGAGTCGAAGTGCTTATAAACCCACAAGAAGTATATTTTACAGGAAAAAGAAAGATGCGTGACAGCCATGTCACATTTGAGAGGATGGGACAAAAATAAGAGTTGCGTATAGCATTACTCTAAGTTGCTCACTAGGTTTCTACCGACAGATACAGCTCTAAGCTGGAACCCATAATCATGCTTACAATGTGACCTCCAATGGACTCCAAGACACTAACCATATGGTCTCAGCTCTCCGCTGTACAGTAAAAACAAACTCGGCAATCCAAACCCCAAGAGAGCGTCAAAATGCTAAGTCTGTTATCCAACATGAGGAAACACATGCACCATGCTGTACAAACCGTCTACTATCTCAATTTTCCAGGTCATTCAAAAGCCACCAAATTGTTGCTTTGGAACACTCCCATATCTCCCACTGCTCCCATATGCTGGAGGCACAGTGCTCGACCCTGGACAATCTCTTGCCCAATGCCCAGTTTGATGGCATTTGAAGCATTCACCAGAGTTGCCGCCAACACCTGGCCCTGAAGAAACTCTGTTAGTATAGCCCTGTCCCAAGGACTGTCCAGGACCATTCATGATACTTGGGCAATTTGTGGAGCTATGGCCAGTACCCCCACAACTGTTGCACAATAGATATGAACCAGGAGTGCCAGTTGCAGCGGCCATAGAACTATTATACTGGTTTCCATACTGACCAACGTGATGAGATGATGCACTAAATACATTGCCAGCACTGTTGCTGTTCCCAGTGTAGTTCACCATCGGTGGTGTTGGTTGCCTATTTCCAATATTCCCAACTATAGTATTATTCATTCCAGTTTTAGGAGTGATACTATCTGAGTTTGAAGCAAAAGAACTGTAGTCCCCTGCCTTGAGCTTTTCCACCAAATCCAAAAGAAATCTGGATTCAGATGCAAAATTTACCTTTTCTGCTTTGACCACTGTTGACTTTACACGCTGTTCATCACTAAATGTTTCCTCCTTTACTTTCAACTTGAATATATATTTAGTAAATAGAACCTTACGTATGATTTCTCCAAATTTATCATCATCCTGCTCTTCATACTTCAAAAAATACAAAGCTTTTGCAGGTATACCCACAATCTCCTCGCCACATTCCTGAAATGCAGTTACCCATGTTAAGCCAGTGTGGTCCTGTATCTGGAGCTGGAGTATATACCTGTAGTCACATTCCTCAATGGACTGATCACACCTCTCACACCGCCATTTTCCATCCCCATTATTTGTAACCTTCTTGCTGCATTGCCGATCACCAATCATAATAGGGCATGCTGTGTAGCAGAAATTGTCAACCTTAATGAATGAAATGGTTGCACTGACAGTAATCCAATCTGGCTTCTCAGACGTCCCCAGCCTCTCATCTTTAATTTGAGATATAGTCTTTCGAATATCTGTCCTACCCCCACTTGTTTCCCTGGAAATAGACACAGATGGGATGTTCCTTCCTTCCTTGTCAAACCATTCTTTCAGCCTGTGAGTCTCAGGAAAATTTGGCTCTACAAATAATTGAGATGTAGAGATAGTCCCCAGTGCCTTGCCGTTGAAGTCATTGACTCTACCAGATTTCACCGCTAGAACAGGGAAAACCCCCGAATCACACATATTTTGCAGTCTCTGTCCTTCTGCATTGAAATTGTTTCCCCAAATAGTTAATTCTACACTTCGGCCAGACATGTCCTTCAGGTGTAGGGTTCTCCTCTGAGTCTCAGTACCATCTTTTCTCATTATTGAAGCAGGTGGGCTGATAAAAGACACAATACCAATTATATCCGCAACGCTGTTCTTCTCCATGCCTTCAATATCACTAATGGGTCGGAAGTGAAACTGCTGCTGTGGAATTAAGCTGTCATCATCAAAGCAAGGCTGTATTGTTGACGTGCTCTCTAAGAGAATTTCATGATCATTTGGGAGGTGGTTGTAAGCTTTTTGAGCAGGTTTTAAACTTCCCTTGGAAATCAGATAAACCTTACCAGCTTCAATCTGGTTGTAGAATTGATCAGCCACAGCATTAAAACAAGTTGCCCGAATTTCTCCACCATCAGAATCAAGAAGATCAAAGGAGAATACTTTACCATCACCACGAGGATTATTATAGTGCTTAAGTTCTCCTTTTGCTGTAACTCTAACCTTGATTGTCCACCTGCCCTGGTATGGATTCAGAGCAGCAATGGGAATTATCCTAGGGGGAGCTTCATTTCTAGCTACCGGCCCTCTGTTAGTATACATTGGAGGTGGTTGTTGATATGCAGGCTGAGGTTGACGGTAAGAGGTATTTAGAGGCGGCCGCATAGCTTCTGGCCTAGGACCGCGGAAACTCATGTTCTGACCACTATATGACCCACTCAGGGACTCTGATCCAGGAAAACCCGCACTAGGCTCTGCTTTAGGGTAAGAAGGCACATTTGATGCAGCATATCCTCCTGCGGAATTATTAGAATAAGCATTGCCATGTGATTGAATTATTCGAGGATGCTCCATAGATACACTAGCCATGTTTGGTTTAATAGCCATGCCATCAGCACGTGAACTTCCGGGAAAAGATTGGGGATTCCCAGTTTCTGTCGCTGGTTGACCAGGGGAGGGATGTCCAGCCACAGTCCTTGGTGCTGATACAGGTTCTCCAATAAGATCACTTTTTTCAAGTATCAAATCCAAATCAACAATGATAATAATCCTGCTTGCAGTCAGAAGAATCAACATGCCATCACCAAAACCATAACATAACGTACAAATCAATACAAAGCAGCGGATGGTGCATAACTGACATAGAAGAAAAACTCATTAAATTTAAAGCTTTCTTACAGATACATACAACTTGCACTCTCTCAAGGGATTAAACATTGACATCCCCCACCACATTATTGAGGGTGCAAGATGTTATTTGGTACCCTTTACCACACACAATAAGACCTTCCCATATTGGAAATTCCTACTCATACAAGGAAAAATGAGTCTCACAACTATAAGGACACAGACTAGATTAAGTAAGAAATGAAAGATGACCATAAATCATGTTACCAACAATTATCCCTGAACATGAAGTTTCTAAATTTTGTCATATCCAAAGATGCTACAGGCTAACAAATTTGACCATCTCCCACCAAAACTACACAATTCGACCTCTGGTGGGACTCATTGGTCAATTGATGAATCCCTACTTGAGATCTCCCTTCTCCTTCAAAAATAAGCAGTATTGACCAATGTATAGGAGCATTCACTCACCAAATATAGTAATCATATGTTCTAAAGAAGTACAAAATCTACGGGGCGTAAAGAAACATCAGAGATTAAAAAAAAACTTCCACAATCTTATCACAGAAAGCTTCTTAATTTACCCAAATGAAGACAATAAACTAGTAAAATAAATGAAGATCAAGACTAGTAAAATAAACTAATAACCACAAGTTCCAACAATCAAGCCTAACTGACTTTATATATATCAAACCCAACATAAAGCCAATTTGCAATGTATTTCATTGAATGCAAAATGTGATGCTTCAAACAGTCTCATTGACAACATTTTTACCAAGGGCCATTTCAGGGGATCCACAATAGCAAGTATCACTCCCTCTGTTCAATATTTTATAATGTGGGCCTCCAGTCACTCAAGTTTTGAACTGTGACGCAAAGCATGTATGCTCTATGCATAATAGATGCCAACGCAAAACTATGAATTCATATGTGCTAGTAATTTCATGCATTACTCATGTTTTCTGGGGTACCCAGTTCCATCTTCTTTTCTTCTTTGTCTCTTTCTAATACATTTAGTTGTCACAAAAAAAAAAAAAAAATCATGCATTCAACATTTTTTAGTACATTGGCACAACTCATAGGACATGCCAATGCAAGAACGATGGATAACTCAAAAGAGCCGCTTAATCTAAACACCAAATTACATTTTTACTACATTTGCTCAGAAAAAGAAAAAAATTCTATTTGTACTAACAACAATTATCAATGAAAAAACCAAATTGGGTCCTTCCAAATTTTCAAACATCATAAAGCTAGTTCTTTGACAAGAAAATCGGTTTAACAAGAGCATCGGAAAGTGATTAGAGAAATGACAAGCTCTGTCTGTTCAAACATACAATTCTTTTTTCTCCAAAAAAAGCTCTCAAATCACCCATCAATAAAAATCGAACCAATTTTTAAGTATATACTCTCTCCCTTTCCACATTTCTCCCAAAAACCACTATTCCTCTAAAACAAACAAACCTAAACACTGAGATCTTCCACAAAACCCAAACATTTAGGCCAAATACACGGAAACAAATGACATAGACGGAAAAGAAAAGGCTCACATGCGGTTCTGGACGACATTGCAGACGAACTGCGTTAACTGGACGACTGAGCCCTTCTGCAACCTGCCGCCCTTGACAAGAGCGTTCATCTGCGTTGCGAGCATCCCCTGCTGGTGGTGCGAGCCGTCGGAGAGCAAAACCCTAAACCTCTCCGTGTTGCTGTGCTGCTGCGCCTGAGTGCTCACCTGCTTCACGTCGATCACTTGGACCACCGGCTTCACCTCCTCCGCCTTCAGCTCGCCCCGGCACATCATCATTATCGCACCCTCCGTCAGATTGACCGCCATTGGAGAAGATCAATTTAGGCGTTTGGACGAAGAGAAAGTGAGGGAAAATTGGAGAGAGAGAGAGAGAGAGATTTTTAATAACCCTAGGAAAGACGAAGGGCGGGCATTTTGGGAGGGAAAGCGCGATATCTAGCTTTTTTGGAATTCCGAACGTGTCCCCCGTGTCCTTGGGACGTGTGCGTTTCCTCTTCAGTGACTCATCACGAACCGTCTCAGGTCAGTTTTGGTACCCTTTTCTTTTGGGCCACAGAAGACTCAGAAGAGAGTCCCTGAAAAGGGGCCCACTATCTTTATAATCCACAATGGATTGTGTGAAACCACGGGTTTGTTTGGGCCTCCGACGGGTCACAGGAGAACCATCAAATCATATATACACGTAATCATGTAATAGAGGTGACAATTTGTGTGTCCAGTTTAGGTTAGGTCGATGCATTATATAAGATTATATAAGTCAATTTTAACTGACTTATTTAAGTAAATGGGTCAAACCTCTTAATCATAATCCTCTAATTTTATATTGGGTTCGTATTGAGTTTGCAGGTCATGTCAAAAATTACCTACAATTATGTTACATAACCCATTTGCTTGTGGAATATCTAAACATTGAGATCTTCCACAAAAATTGATTATAACATGACTCATTTAATTAAACGGGTCAAATTCTCAACCATAACCCTCAAATTTTGTATCGAGTTTACGCGTCATATAAAAAATTGCCAGCTCTACCCTACAACTAGGGCGGCTCCATAAAAATTGAGGCTTAAGACAAAAGGTTAAATTGAACATTTTTCATTTTTAAATATTAATATAATAACTTTTATTTAAAAAAATTATTCTAAAAAATTATTCTTTTACCTTTTCGATAATTAAAATTACTAATCGAATTTTCATGTTCAAGTTTTGTTAATATTATACTCTATAAATAATATAACTAATTTATTTTTTATCATTCTTGTAAGATAAACGATTGTAAGTAAGATTTAATTTGTTGTGTATTAAAATTGACAACACACAATTGGAACTCGTAACAACGATCAACTAAAATTAACAATGTCTGATAGTAAGTATAACATATAAAATATCAAATCAATTAAAAAAAATAATACAACCAATAAACAAAAGATTAGAAGTGATTAAAGAAAAATAAGAGAGAAAATAAAAAAAAAAAGGAAAAAAAAAGAGTTGGTTGTGATTTAGTTTGGAATTTTTTTAAATTTTATACATGCTATATCACTTTTTATTTTCCTAAACCCTCGTATCATGTCAAATGGCATTCTCTCATTTTATTTGTTTTGAGGCTTTTTATCTTATTCTTTGTTTTTTTTTTTTTCCTTTTTTCCCTAAACCCTCATATCATGTCAAGTGTATGATATGAAGAGATAACAACATAAATAATATGTAGTATCTTTTGAAAATGTTGTATTCCAACAATTAGCATGTTCTTTAACCAAGTTGGATTAAAACGAAGCTATATTTTTTTAAATTGTTTTAGTAAAAAATTATGGTTAACTAATTGATAATGTTTTATATATATATATATAAATATTATCTTTAAATTTGGTTTCTATCATTAAGATGATAAATAGAATTTTTTCTTCTGATCTATTGGTAAACTTTTTAACAAAACCAGTAGATTTGGGGGACATTACAAAGATAAATAGATTTTTTTTTTTAAATTTTTTTTTTTTAAATTTTTTTTAAAAAAGTTGTTGCACGTGTTGCATACTTGCATATGGATCTAACAAATCTTGATTTTGTGCCAAGCTTTATCCGTTAGTTGAAGCATTTTAAAAATTCTTGATAATTCTAAAAACGAGAATATAAAAAAAGTGTTGTCACTCAAAGAATTGTGGAGAGACAATAAAAAATTAGTCAACATCAAGCATCATGAGATAGATAAATGTTATTGGAGATTGAAAATGTGACACATATGAAGGGAGTTGCATTAGAATGTTATAATATAAAGGAGAACCAACTTCATACTTCGCATTTATGGTGGAGTGATGAAGAAATGTATATGTTCCTGACGTTGTTGAAGATGAAATGGCATTGGAAGGCATCCAATAGCCCCCAAATTTGAAACAACTTCAATTAAGACAATTAAGGCTTCTAAGGTTCGTTTGAGTTTGTAATATTAAAAAGTGTGATTTGAAACGTGATTTTTGAAAACTTAATTAAATATTTAGTAAAATCGTAGTTTGACTTTTAAAATTATAGTTTTAACTTTTAAAATTGTGTGTTTTCAAAAAACATTTCACAACCTATAATTTGAAAACACACCTTTCTACATTTTGAAATCAGAATTTTTAAAAATAAAATCTCAAACTATCTATTTCATGCGATTTGGTTTAAAAACGTATTTTTTTGTTAATGAAATTACAATGTCAAATGCACTATAAATTGACCTTTTTCACTCACAAATCCAATGGTTGGGATAAGCGCACCAAGTCTTTGTCTTTCGAATTTTTATTTAAGTAGAAAGTTACTTAAAACACATTACGTTAACGGTATAAAATAAATCTGATGCATGTGTGTAAAGAGTAATGCTATTTTAAAACAATTATCTAATAAAGTCAAATCTAACTTATATAAAGATTATTCGGCTATCAAGAGTAATTTTAGAAGTCTTTTTTATAACCATTTAAGAATGATATGGCTTTTAAAATTACTATTTGATCAAAATTTAATAGTAATTAATCACAATCTTAATGATAATTTTAAAATCTACATTATTATTAAAAAAGGACAAAAAAAAAAAAAAAAAAAAGCAAATTCTAGCATTACTACTCTATCAAAGGCTTGATTTACTTTTCAACTCACACTTGGGTTCCACTCAAAATATCTTCAGGACTTCACCCCTTATTAGTTATTAGCCACGCGGCGACGAACCAAAGAAACCTGCAGAAATCCCCTTGCCCCTCTGGTCATAGAAACTCCGATCACCGGATGAATTGTCCGGTGGCCGGAACGTTGAGCCAAAAAACCCCATACATCCATTAAAATTTCGTTATTGGGTTGAATGGATCCCCAGGAGGCCTCTCCCTTGAAGATCGAGAGGAGCGAAAAGAAGGGCCTCCCCTTTGTATTGTTGCGATGCAGTCTGGCCCTTCTCTTCCCTATCATTTTCTTCTTTGCCATGTCGTTTTCGGTTGGCTTCGTAGCAATTTTCGCCGCCAATTCATCTGTTAGCAGCCCAATTTCCGTGCCATCCCAGTGCAAGATAGTCTCCAGCAGTGAGTCTTCTATGTTTGTAAAAATGTAATTTTTTTTTTTTTTTGCGTTTTGATTTTGGTGCTTTGGATGCTTAGAAAATTCATATCAGCAAAAGAAAATGTAAATTTGTGCCTGATTTGTTGGTTTGATGGGATGTAATTATGTTCCATTTCATTTCCCTTAATTTTCTCGGGAACCAAACATAGCTTAAGCTGGTAGTGCTGAACAGCTGAAGGCCCATGTATGAAAATATTACTTTTAATAGTGTGCTGAATTATGAGAACTATTAAACTATGTTTTTGAAAATGTCAGCAAAAGTTGAAACGTCGGTGAACTTGTCAGATAATGAGAACTAGGGAAAGAGTTCAGTTACTTGTTTTTGAAACAAAGCATGTTACAATTGCCCTACTGTTACAGTGATATAAAGTTCTGTCGTGGTTTTGTTGAACCCTTTTCCGATGACTGAGAGGAGGTCCTCCACCATATATCATCCTGTGTCAAGTTGGGTTTTATGGGAAGGTTAAACGAGCTATCTATTTGGAATTAGCTATGAAACCTACGCCAAATTGTTATTCTTGTAAAATAACTATAGTTGTAGGACGTTTGTTGTCTGTTGTTGCGGTTTCTTATGCAACTCTTAAAGTTTCAGTAGACTTTTGATGTGGCGGTCATGTGCTGTCTTATGAAGTTAAATGTAGTAGATGATCTTTATCTGTTGTATGTTTCCTGTTATTTATTCTCTTTAAACCATTCTTGTGTTTGTGACTACCTCATTCCTTGTTCTTGATGATTGATGCACTTGCTCAATTTTCTCAAACCCCTGATGCTGTGCAACTAATTTTATTGGACATTTCACATCTCATGGCTTACCTTGAACTGATTTTTCAGCATGTAGATCTAAGATTAGATCTTAGGATTGAACATGGAAACTGTGACACTGCACATTTGAACTTTTTGATATGTACGGCACTATTTTTGATTCCATTGTCTCCACCCCGTAGATCTAAGACTAGATCTTAGGATTGGACATGGAAACCGTGACACTATAAATATGAAGTTTTTGATATATGCAGCACTACTTTCGATTAATGAGAGATCATTGATTTTTAGCCTTGTTGAAGAGGATCAGCCATAATATTGAAAATCCGAATTTCAGTTAATGATCTAAAATATACCATAATCAATCAGCAGAAACTGAAAATATGAACTCTAGTTAGGTAAACGTGTGATATAGTTTATGCCCATTTTGTTTCATTTTATTTTTTTGGGAATGTCATTACTTGTTACACTTTTGCTCTGTGTAAGTTTCATTTGATCAAATGTGTCATCTCATTTCAAAATTCTAAGCATCGTGTGAGGTGTAATAAAGTATATTCTACTTGAAGGTGTGGATCTTAGGTCTGCTAAGGTCTGTGAACTTGGACTGTTCAATTATAAAGCTAAGCATGTGTTTTACCCCCTTGAAAGAAGTAAGTTTCGGTGCCGTTATGACTACTATTGGGCTTCAATATTCAAGGTAATAGTAACACATACCCAAAGTGTCCTTTTTCTATAATATTCTTCTTTTTAAGCATCATTTTACCAAGTAGTAGCACTGAAAGTAGCAACTATGAATTTGTGTTCATATTATTACAATTTACTTGAACTGGTTCTAGATTTGCTGTGTCTTGGACATGCAGTGCAGGGAGGTGACTTTGACGAAGTTATCTCTTGATACGTTTTTCTTGGTTGAGATTAGGATGTTTCTATTGCCTCATATTTATGTATTTTGGGACAAGGGGGCACATATTGGAATCTACGCTCATTGGAGCTTTTCAATATTGGGAGTTAGAATCGGTGGATTCTTTGTTGTAGTTGCTATATTCTAATTATCCTTTGGGTTGTGTGAGGGTAGATTGCAGAGGCTGACTGCCAACGAGAGGTTTTATGTATGTCTAATTATGTTTCTTTGAGAGGGTCTTCCATTGCTATGTTTCCTTGGAAGAGTATATGGGGTGCTAAAATGCCTGAGAAAGTTGCATTCTCTATTTTGACAACAGCCCAGGGCAAAGTTTTGATAGTAGATTGAGAAAGAGAGGGAAGAATATCCCATAGACACTAGTGGAGGTAGGGGGGCGGGGGTATGGCCCTCCCAAAATTCTTGTAAACAAAAAAGTGTTAAGACTTTTAGTTCAAAGCCTAAACACTCTAGTGGTTAGCCGCACTTATAAAAAGAAAAGAAAGAAGTGGTTGGCTCCGAAAAAATTCACCAAATAAAATCTATGTGGTGAATTTTGAGCTCACAAATAATTATCCAATGTTTCTAATATTTTTGTTTTCAATTGGGTGGTTTTCTTCACGTGGACAGCTTGTTTAGGAAAAATTATCACTACGGATAATCTCTGCAAGAAGCACATCATAGGGATATATTGGTCTGGTATGTGCAAAAAGAGTGGGGAAACCCCCAATCATCTCCTTCTTCATTGTGATATTGCGAGAGACATGGAATTTGGTCTTAGGATGTTTGGAATAGAGTGGGTAATGCCGAGGTGGGTGGTGGAGCTCGTGGCGTGTTGGAAAAGAAGGTTTAGTCGGAGTTATCTTAATATTGTTTGGAATGTAATTCTTTCTTATTTAATGTGCTGCATTTAGAGAGAAATGAATGCTCAGAGTTTTGAGGATTGTGAGAAGATGAGCTCGAATCTATAGCTGTGTTTCCTCAAAACCCTCTTTGAATGGGTCTTTGTAATGCCCTTTTTAATGCCTCTTAACTTTGCAGATTTTTGTGCTCTTTTTTCTTCTTCTTGATCTTGCTGAGTGTTCTCTTTTGTATATTTCTTGTGTATTTGTGTTGTACTCCTTGCGCTTTTTAATAAATTTACTAATAAATAATTTTTATTATTATTTTTTTTGTTTTGTTTTTAGTTTTTATGATTCTGTTGTCCATGTTTGATGTTTCCTATGTATTTTTATTTATTTTATTTTTCTTATTCATTTTCAAGTTTAAGATTTTTAATTTTGCTTTATTGAAACAAAAGTTTGTGTTTTTTTGGAAGAAGTCATGTGAGAATTAAATATATCTAGAAGAACCGTAGAAGACAATACTAATTTTTTTTTTTGGTGAGTTTTGATATTTAGTGAATTGGTTTTTGATGAAAGTTAAAAAAATACATTTCTTTGAAACCGTTGCTTAGTGAATGGATTGTTTCAAATGCAATCAATTGTCACAATGTTGGCAGCTATGTCAACTCTTTTCGGTTTCAACAACTACTATAGCGTAGACACTATTTTCCATGAATACCGTTAAAATAAGATTTCGTAAAAGATGAAGGATGACTTTCTTGCAAATTATTTAGTTACTATATTGAGAGAAAAAAATGACTGAAAATATTAGCACATAAATATTAATAGATGATGTTTATTCTCTAAAACATTATCCGGTCATATTGTTATAGGAAATTTGTGAATTTTTTTGTGTTCTATTTTGTATCTATCTATGTCCAAGTTGACTAGATATACTTCAGTATACTCCTCTTTAGTTCTAAGCCAATATTAATTTATAAAGAATCTCATTTGAAACTTTTTCTTTTATATAATGTTTGAACTTAATTTCTGTTAGTATTATTTCATTAGTTTGGTTCTCCCAAGAGAAAAATGCTGGCTTTGCCACTACTCCTAGATATGGGTGTAAATTTTTGACACGACCCGTGAATCCGACACGAAGATATAGAGTTAGGGTTTAGGTTAAATGGGTTCAGGTCATAAAATGGGTCATTTGTTTATGACCCGTTTAGTAATCGTGTTACATAGGCCAACCCGCAGGTGACCCGTCTGATCCGTTTATTTTTATTTTTTTAAATTTAGTTTTTAATTAATTAATTAATTATTAATTTTTTTAAGTTAAACGTAAAAACCTAAACTTACTATACACAAACCTTAGTAACTCAATGATTGTCGCAGCCGCTCTCAACTCTCACTCTCTCGATCTCCCCCTCTCTCTCTCTCACAGTCTCTCCATCGATTGTCCCTGGCGGTATCTTCCTCTCTCTCTTGGTCTCGCTGTCGTCTCAGCATCTTCGGCACTCTCTCCATTGATCGTCTCCTTTGACCTTGACAGCTCTTTCAAAGCCTCTCTTCCTTCCACTCTTCAAGAACCAAGGCGAACTGGTATGATTGTTGCTCTTATTATAATGGATCTGTGGCTCATTTAGTTATACATTTGGGTTATCGGATAGATCCATTGACAATGATTTGGGTTTCCATTCAAACTTCTGTTTGAAGTTTTTTGTTGCTTGGATTTTAATGGACTAATTGTTGATTGTTTAATTGGAAAAGGAGTTTAGTTTGTATAGCATAGATCTGGTTGTGATGCAATTGTTCACACTTGATCTCTTGGTGGGTGTTAATCTGGTTTAGACTTAATTAATTCGGGCCAATTTAGCCGACCCGAATTAACTAAATGTGTCGACCCGAACCAAACTTTTCAGCTAAACAGGATGACGGGTCGTGTTGTGTTACCCGTTAAAATTGTGTGTTGTGTTCAGGTTGACCCTAATCGGGTTGGTGGGTCAACTGGATTGACCCGAACCAGACATGTTAACCCGTTTTGCCACCCATACTCCTAGATTGGTTTTGTGTGTGTAGTGGAGAGTTAATGAATTATTTATTGCTTCACTATACACCCACAAGGGAGTTATGGACTTAGGGTATCTCCTCTATTGAGGTTATTGGATGATGCCTAGAATGGTTGCGGAGGTACTTGGGTGCTGGAAAGGGAAGTTTGGAAGTCCTACAAGAGGCAGAATTTGAAGTGTGGTTCCTTTGTGCATTATCTGGATCTTATGGAGATGGTGGAACAATTGCATCTTCAATAGTGTTGAACTCCCTCTGACTCAAATCCATATTCTTAAGGTCCTTGTGTGACTGGATGCTTGTCTTAGGCAATATCTAGTGCTCTTCACTTCTTGATTTTATTGATCTCCTTAAATTTTGATTGTAACAATGGGAGATCCACCCGCTGCTCACACCTATCTACTCTTATATTTGGGTTACCCTTATCAAGAGCACACTTTCTAATTTACTTACGTATTTCATGTTTCTCTTTCCTCTCCTTGTGGGTGTTGCAAATAGTATTGAGAAGCTTCACTGTGATTTCTTATTGGGTGGGCTAGGCAAAGAATTCAAATATCACTTGGTAAGCTGGTCTTAGGTTTATTCGCCAATCTTTGAGGAAAGGTTGGGGGTTTGGAACTTGCTGAGGTTCAACCATGCTCTCTTAGGAAAATGGCTTGGCGCTATAGGCAGGAGAGAGAGGCTTGATGGTGGACTCTAAATTTGGTAGTTCATGGGGTCGGTGGCGTTCTAATGAGCCTCTTGGGGCATATGGGGTGGGGCTATGAAAGAATATTGGGAGGAGTTAGGGAAAGTTTTCAAGTCATACTAGATTTGTAGTGGGAAATGGCTCTAAGGTTAGTTTCTAGCATTGTTTGTGGTGTAGGGATTTGGCCCTTAAGGAAGCCTTTTCAATTTTATGCAGTATGCTTGCGCAAAGGATGCTTCTGTTGTGGCTCACATTGAGTTTTTTTTTTTTTTTTGTAATTCCATTCAGTGGAACGCGAGCTTTGCTAGAACAACTCATGATTGGGAGGTGGATGTCTTTGCCTCGTTCTTTAGGGTGTTGTATTTAATTAGATTGAGACTGGAAAATGAAGACAAGTTGTAGTGGGTCCCCTCGAAAAGAGGGTTGTTTGATGTTAAATCCTCTTCTATAGTGTCATGGGTACTTGGATAATAATGTTGGCTTTTTCGTTTTTCTTGGAAGAGTGTTTGGCAGACCAGGTTCCTCTGAAGGTGGCATTTTTGGCTTGGTCGGTGGCCCCAACAAGGATCCTTACCATGGACAATCTTTGGAAGTGGTACGTCATTGTGGTCGATAGGTGTTGCATGTGTAATAAGAATGGGGATTTTGTTGACCATCTTCTTTTCCATTGCGAGGTTGCTTGTATGGAGTATTTTCTTCAATTGATCTGGGTTGTCTTGGATTATGCCTAGAAGGCTAGAAGAGTAATCGACTTGTATGCTTGTTGGTGGACTATCGACAGTACTTGAAGTGCTGCTGTGTGGAAGATGATGTATTTGTGCCTTTTGTGGTATATATGAAGAGAAATGAATGACAGAAGTTTTGAGGACCGTGAGAGGACTTGCTTTATTCTTCAAAACTTTGTATTTTTAGATAGTTGCTTTTGTTTCTCCGTTGGAGATTAGTTATCATGATTTTTTTTCTTTTTTTTTTTTTTCTTTTACTAGCTAGGTGTTTTCTCTTGTATACTTTATGTATACTTGGGGCACTTTACATGAGGGTACTCTTTGATGTTAGTCGGACTCGACGAGTTTGTTTACAAATTTGCTTTCAGGTGTCTTGATTATTTTGATGCATGTTCGTAAACCAATAAACATCACTAGTGTTTTTTTTGGATGATGAAACCTCACTAGTTCACCTGAGGAACACTAGTATCCAGGGTTCTGATGTTTTCAGATTGTATAGGATTGCCCTTCCATACCTGCTTTCCTGCGTGTCGTCATTCTTTTTGTATCACATGATTCACATGCTCTCTTGATTGCTGCTTTAAGATTTTTGAGTCCATCTTTATAATGGTACACACATACACTTGGACTGGACGTATGCATAAATGCATATGTTTATGAACATAGGTAAACTATGTTAGTCTAATGTCAAATTTTCTTTGTAACATTGCAGGTAGAATACAAAGATCATTCTTCTGGTCAGATACAACTTGCTTTGGCAGAAGCTCCAAATGAAGCACTTCCTGTTAATTGCAGGCCTAATTTTGGTGCTGCATGGTTGACCAAAGATAAATTCAAGGTAATATTAATGAAGTGGTACAGGCTTGCACTTAATATTAATGAGTTACTAGATTTAGGAGGATGTTAGATATATCTATGTTTAAACCATTTTTCTTTTCCTCTTTTCCTTGAAGTACTTTGTAATTAGTAAATTTGATAGTCACCTTTTCTTTTAGGTGAATAAAACTTATGACTGCTGGTACACATCTGGCATCTCTAAAGTGAGCTTATATCAGTATGGTTTTTCTGGTTGCCATGCAAAAGATCCATCTGCTATTGAGATGATTAGGCGTTATTCCTTCCTGTAAGTAGATTCTGTCTTCAACTCCATTTTTTCTCCAGTGAAGTTTTGTTCTGTTCATAGTTAGGTTTGGATGTGGGATTTCTTTAATATTGCTGATTTTTTTTTTTCCTTTTAATGTGGATTTCTGGAGAGTTCGAAAAAATTGAACCGTACTGCCTTCTGCCTTCTCCTTTATCTATCTTCATCCTTCATTTTTTATTTTTTAAATTTTCTTTCTTCTCCTCTGTAAGCTTCTTTTCTTCTGCCTTTCTCTTTTATTCTTCTTTGGTCATTCGCTTTTTCCTTTCTCTTTCTTTGTTCTATTACTGCTTTCTGTCTGTGGCTGTCCAGAAAGTACTAACATAATTCTGGTATTAATGTGACATCCTGCAAATTTGGTGAGACCTTTCTTTCCACTCTTCTTGGTTTGATCTTTATTTTCTAAACCTTTTCAATGTTCTCTTCTACCCTGTCTTGCTTTTGTTAGTTTCTATGGTTTTTACAACTGTTTCCTACTGCTTTGCTGCTGTTAAGGTTGTTAAGATTGATTTATAACTCTGTCGTTAATTAGGTTCCCATAGATACCCATAGATATATTTTTGCTGCCTGAACATTTTCTGCACACTAATTGGCTGAAATTGGTTGTTTTATTCTGGTTGTTGGCTGTTAGTTGCTGGTTGCATGCTATGTTGTGCTTGAGTTTAATTTTTGTTTACATAAAAGTTCTCCAAGCTTTATCTAGAAGCAATTTTGAATCCTAGGGGTGCATTGTAAACCGATGGCAGATCTTATGTGTGTCATTTAAGATAGAGAAGGTAGTACCATAGCTCTTGTTATGTGATGATCAGGATTGACATTCGATTAGATCATCAAGTTATCAAATTACTTTGGGAAGGGAGTTTGAGATCAAAGATGAAGATTAGCTGTACTTTTTTGTTCGCTTGAAGGACATATGCCTGTAGGTTGTCACTTGCTAGGCTTGATGTAACATATGTGGTAGGAATGATCAGTTTTCTCAACCTGAAGTTGCTTATAGAAGTGATTTTGCACTGAAAATTGATATTAGAGTGGAAGCATTTATTGATCTTGACTAGGCTGATGTACTATCTCACAGAATATCTCAGAATATCTCCATCCAGTTGTTGTACCCTGTTTGAATGGAATTTAGTTAAAGAGCGGGGCAAAACAGTCTACCTTTGCGAGGTTGAGTGTAGGGATTAGGGTCTTCTCCATTTGATTTGAAATGGACTGTGCCCATTTAGAAAGCAGGATCTTGCCACATCATATGTATGTACGTAGAAGGATTGTCATTTGCACTGTTGAATATTAGACAACATGGTCATTTTTTTCTGTTGACAGAGTATGCATCAGCACTAGATACAGAGAGACTGGGAATTTACAGGGATGAGAATCTCCATTGCTTGTGGGTGGAAGTAAAAAATTATTCATTGTATCAAAGTTCCACCAACAAAAAGAGAGAGAGAGAGAGTAGTAACACCCACAAGTCTCTAGCAACTCCTTGGGTTGCAATGCCTCCTTGTCTTTGTAATTGTCATCTTAGTAACTAAAGGGCTAAATTCACCATTTTCTGTTAACATAAATTTTTGAGATAATTAGTAATTTAACATGGTATTATTAGAGCAGTATTTTGAGTTTGAACGCCGACTTGGTAATTCACCTCCCCTTTAAGTTACATAGTTAACGTGTTGGGCCTCACTTGTTGAGAGAAAATTTGGGTCTACACATGAGGAAAGGTGTTGGAACATTAATTAGATGATTAAAGTTACCGTTCCTATCATTTGAAGCTTTTGGGACAATTGGTGTGTTTATAGCGAGGAAAAACAGGAGAAAGGATCATATATGCATGTTTTTTGTGCGCAACTGTTTTGAATGCTTCTTCCTCAGTTGTATAATCATTTGTGTTTCTTAAAATGTCAGGTCCACAAAATTATTAGAGTCCTGGTTATCCAGCATGAGAAGAGCCAAGTATTGGAGGTTGGAAGTGTTAGCTGGAGTTGTTACCGGTTTTTTAATGTCCTTGATCTCCATCAGCTTTATTAGGCTTATACATCAAATGAAATCGTGGTTGCCTCACATTTGTGTACCAAGGATGCTCCCACAGGCTATAAATATAGCTCGCTTGAGGCATGCTTGTTTTTTTGTGATATACTTCTCTATTATTGGTTGGTTGGCTATCCAGTATGGGAAAAAGCTAGGGCTCCAAGAGATTTTCACACGTCTGAGGTCATAGGCGGCACTTTTTTTTTTTTTTTTTTCACTCTGAAGAGCTGATATCTGCAATATTGGAATTGCAGCAAGGTGACATGACTAACATTCCTTCTGCAATGTTGTACAATTGAGTGTTACAGAATGTATTGAAATCTCATGTAGGATATAATGTATGTAGCACAGCAACAACTTCATGTATAGATTTCTTTAAAATAAGAAAGCTGCGATCTGATAATGTGGGAAGTTTTTCAATTAGTCATTCAGAGATGTGGGAGGCTTATCTTTTTTCCTGAAATGGCAACAAACGGGTATGAGTATTTATACAATTTGTTATCTTAATTCTGAAGTTGCATATTTTTATTAAAGAACAAACATATAAATAGAGTACAACAATAATTTCATGTCTATATATTGATAACTAAAAAAAAAAAAAATATTTTTGTTCAATTGCAACAAACCAAATAGGGTATGAGTATTGTTAATCTAGATTAACAATAAAAAATACAAAAGTCAAAACAAAAATATATTATAATATTCTATTAGTTTCCTAAAAATTCAAAAATAACAAATAAACGATTGTGTTATTCTTATCAAAGGTACAAATCATTAGTTTTATATCTATATATTGATACCTAAACCACAAAAATTTTATTTTTTTTCCTTAAACTGCAACAAATGAGCGGGTATAAATATTTCAAATCCAAATTAACAATATAAAACACAAAAGTTAAACAACCGTTAAATAGCAACAAATAGCATGAGTATGAGTATTGCTAATCCAAATTAACAGTACAAAACACAAAATACACTATAATCTTTCATTAACTTACTAAAAATTCAAAAAATTTATTATTTTGATTCTAAAGTTGCAATTTTTATCAAAGAAAAAATATTCCTACATAATACATAATATGAATTGATAAAAAGAAGTGGAGAGAGAGAGATAGAGAGAAAGACACGTGATATTAAAGAGAGAAAAGTGGAGAGAAAAAGAAGGAAAGAAACCCAAAGACAAGAAAAAATATACTCACATAATACAAAATACGAATTGAAAAAAAAAATGATTTCGATGATATAATGAAGTGGAGAGAGATAGAGAGAGATGTGATATTAAAGAGAGAGAAGAGTGGAGAAAAAATTAAAAAAGAGAGAAAAGTGAAGAGAAAAAAAAAGGGAAAAAAAAAAGGGGACCAACTCAATTTTGCTGAAAAACTATGGGTTCACGCCACATGTCGCGATTTGAAGGCACTATGTTTGGTGATTCAGCTATTATATATATATATATAGATATAGATTGTCGATTGAATAACTTGAACTTACGACTTCTTATAGCATTGATTCTCAATCCTAAGAGGAATATGAACTCAAATGCGATGTGTAGGTCACTTTGATACATTTAGGAGTGAGATTTTGTACTGTCAAAATGTAACGCCCTGACTTTATAAACAAGTTACAAGTAAAAAATATCTTGATTTAAAAATATCTTGATTTTCTACGTGACACTACTACAGTGGAAATAATCACTTACAAAAAATTTCTTTTTTTCTTTGACATCACAAACTCATCTCAAAAGGAACATCCGGAGCTTCTAAATAATTTCAATTTATATAAATATTAACATTGCTATCACAAACTTAATATACATATCTAACGATTGTTCTCAAAAGGTGTCACAAGTGATACATCAAAATACTACAAACTCACTAGTGAAAGTCAACCATTCTCAAAATTTGAGGCTTCTAGTCAACCTTAAGCACAAAAGTTAAAGACACACCTACGGGTCTTCGTTCTCTTCCTCTCCTACAATATCTATAAAATTATAACAATTTTACAGGTGGATATGTGAGTCTACGATTTGGCAAGTTTAAGCAAACTGACAATTTATAATATGAGCCCCCTTTTTAAAAATGCTTATAACTAGTGTTTATAATAACATCTATTAGCTCATAGAGTTTCCAAAACAGAGTTTGCTACCTAACTGTTAAAATAACCCCTCACCTCAAGAAGTTTGTAACTGTTTATAATTACAGAGAAGTTTGTAATTACAGCATCGTATCATCTTTCCCTAGACTTGTTACTGGAGCTTATTGCATGCAAGTTGTATATATTGAGCTTTTTGTAACTTGTGTGTAAACTTTTTGATTAATTGGAGTACTTTCCTCTTGAACCAAAGCATTTGAAAAAATAATTAAAAAAAAAAGGACTCGATCTTTGGCTCACCCACCAAGTTGAATGTCATCAAATTCTTTTGCTTGGATTTACATAGTGCAAGTGGTATGGGGTTTTCCCTTCCCCAAATCTTGTATTGGAATCAGAAGGGTTTTATGGCACAAACGCAGCAGAAAAGGTGGTTTCAGACCTATGAAAAACAAAATAAAGACATGATGTTCTACTTTGCCAAACATGACCTTTTTGGGGGCACAAACTTGTTAGAGATTGCAATGATAATGCTCCAAAATCTTCCTTTTGCACCTTAGTCATGCTAATAATTCTGAAGATCTTACTCTTTTACTAGAATATAATACAATGAGATTAAATCACTTACAAAATAAATAACAGTTAAGAGCGTGGCTTTGTGTTACTCTGTTAAAGCCAATGGGGAGATCGGCCTTCCCCGGTCCATGCTTTCCCAAGATACAAAATCAGGATCGCATTTGTGGTTAGATTTTTTTCAGAATTAAATGTACACAACATTTGCAACATTCATACACAGATAATAGTCTAAAGCTGACAAGAAATCGATGGTAGCAAAATAGAATTAAAACATCTTGCCACTTTCTGAAACGATCCTCTCTATCTCTTCGAGTAGGCGCTCTTTTTCATCTGCCAACTCCTCATTCTGCTTCTGAAGCTCTTCTATTTGTTTGGTTTGCTCTGAATCCTTCCTGAAATTTTAAAGTACAACACTTTGTTATAGACTAGAGACTTCTGGCAAATGTTATTTTAAGCAAAATACATGAATGTTCTTCATTCATTTCTCCTTCCACTGGGATATAATTTATTTTAAACCATCAAAAGGATTACGTTCCCAACTTGGGAGTATAAGGATTTTTAAACTAACTGAATCCTGGATAATACCTTATTTTTTTTATAAATCCTAAACATTTTCCATTGACAACATAAATTAAAGTAAATTATGTGATGCGATTAACATAGATGGTGAGGTGTTATATATCTTATCTTCTTTTGGTAAATAAAAGAGTTCGTTGTTAATCTTATCTGAAGAAATGCACATCTATTACATGTTCATCATGTAGCAACTTAGATCCACCCAGAAGCTCCTTAAAAAGATATTAGATTAATCTGCCTGTTGAGAGACCAGCCAAAAAGCTCAATCACTGAAATACACATGTTACGAATGGAAAGAATTAAAGTTAGTAGCAGCCAGCTGATATGCTCCCCTAACTGAATCTTTTATCTTCCATGATCTATCCCTATGATTGCAGAAACCTCTCACTGCATTATCTATCTTATCTGTTAAAAGACCAGTCCCAAGCCTAGAGAAGGAAAAAGAGTTGTACTTGAAACCTTGTGGCAACTAAATGGATAAGGTTCAATCTTCTGTCCTAGTCAGGTCCCTCTGACTATACAATGTTGGCCTCTTTAACTGTTTGTTGTGGATTAAATCATTAAATGGAGGAATCACTAAATGTGTTTCATTTTCAGCACTTAATATGGTTAGCAAATAGGCCCTTAGTCAAACCAAAGTGAACACAAACTCAAAAGATAAAGCCTCAGTAGTTGCAAAAAGAGGGTTCTTCAAGTTACCCACTTGATTGATGTGCATAAGGTTTTTCTACAGGTGCCCATCCTAAAGATTGTATAAGATTTTCTTGCGTCAAGCATGGAAGGTAATAAGGCACCAGTCATAATGATTACACTCATATCCAGCCTTTTCTATAAGTCAACGATATAACTTCCTTCGTTTCCAGTTATAAAATGAAATGGGAATGCTTATTAAGATATAAGCTATTTATTTTCTTTCGCAGTTATGCTTGCCAAATCCGTCAATACATATAATCGGAATTCATGAATAGAATCTCCGTTTACTACTGATCTGCCACCATTTACACCAATGCATTATAAATAGGCATATTCTATATAAGTTAAATGTACAAACTCATGTATCTCGGGCAGGAGTTATTTTGTTTAAGTGGAACCCTACAGAGTCCTAAGATTTTCATAGAAGGTAGAAAAAATTAGAAAAGAGAAGTGTCATTTGAAAGGGATAAGCAGAGATGCTAAACTTGTAAATTGTGTCTGTTTGACTTCATTTACTAGAATTCAAGGTTTTAAACTTTATATGGTCAAAACACACTGTTTATAGGCACCATTGTCTCTGCAAGTTTCTAATTTAACAAGTTAACTATTGTTTCCGTGAGACTCCACTTAATCTAGGCAAGTACTAAAATAACCATTTGTACCATAGTATTTTAATCAAAATCACCAAAGTTCACAATGAGCAAAGACCAAATTTTCCTGTTCAAAAGAGCTCTCTCTAGTCTTGGACGTTAGATTATAATCATATGATATATCGACTGTAAGAAAAGAATTGTTGACTTTTCTCAATACCTATTCATGAAGGACAAGTTAAGTTTGAGTGACCGCACTTCCTTCTCAAGGTTTTCACAACGCTTCAAGATGGATTGCATATCTGACGGAATTGCTGGTGTCAAATTCCTTTCCTTTGCCTCTGCCATTCTACATGAACAAGAAAATCAATATAAACCAGAGCTTGCAAGCTATAACATCCTGTAGCACTAACAGACGATTTTATCCTTTCATGTTGCCTACACGAGAGTATTTCTTTGAATTGAATCAAAATTTCAGGAAAATACAAAATCTTCTACTTTTTACTAGATATAATTCTATGCCTCTTGTTTGTTCAAAATTAGGAAATGCTAATAGAAATCAAGTGGTGATTCTAAAGAAACTCTTATGTTAGAGAATAAGTATTAGATAATAACTGACAGACGTGTGTGCAATGTCATTTCAACAACTGCACTACATATCAGCATATGACATAAAGTTAGATGCAAATCAAGTCTTTCTTCATGCAATCAAAAGAAGAAGAGGAAGAAGATTAGAGACCAAAGAAAGACCAGAAATTAAGATTATGGAGAGTATAACAGCAAGAGATGACACAGCTTCAAAATGATATAAGATCCTTTAGGACTGAGCTCCAACAAACAAAAATATCAAAGAATCATGTAGCATGTTTCTGGAATCTCATGTTTAGCTAATGTTAAGAGTGGCTTTCTGGAGGTGCTCCATGGAACCCAATTCTAATTAACATCAAAACTGTCTAACTCTTCTATTAATAAACAAAAGAATTATGTCAAAAAATGTTCCTAACTACCAGCCCCATGTATTATAAGGATCTGGAACTGAAGCCGGTCATGGAAAGGGAAGGGCTTCACTTTCAGAGGTCTGCGATTGATTGTGTCCTTCTTGGAGGAGCCTGGACTTCATTTTGACCTTAGAAGGAAGCAAGTGTAGGGATTCACATGATGTCAGACATAGATCATGCAACTTCAAGGGCCCTTCACTTCTCTTGGGATGAATGGGGGTGGTTTAGAAGACGCTTTCTGATAGGTCAAGACATGCAAAAATCTGGGAAACTTTGACTGTTTGGGTATATTGTTAATGAAGTGTTCTTAAAAACTGAAAATGAGTGTTTAGATATAGCTGAAAACCCATAGTTTTCCTTATGAAAAGGAAAAAAACCAGTAAATCCCTTACAAAATTACAATTATCTTTAAATAACAAATTATTAAAAAGTGAAAATTGAAATAATAAAAATAAAAAGAAGATGTTGGACGCTGGCTGCCACGCGATGGCGATCACCACCCCTTCACAGGAGGGGGGTGGAGACTCACCCCTCCAATGTGCGCCCCTGCAAAGGTGGGGTGGAGACCCACCCCCTCCATGCCTCTTGCAAAGGCATGAGGGGTGGGTCTTCCAACCCCCGAAGGATTGACACCAGGGGAGGAAGACCCACCCATCATGCAGCCCCCCTCCCTGTGAAGGGATGACAGCTGTCACCCTGTGAAGACCAACCTCAATTTATTATTGTGCATCACTAACAGAAGAATAAGGTGATTATTTTTCAAATTTTAGTGTCTACAAGTGACTGAAACATGAAAATTGCACCATAGAGAGTGCCAAAGTTACAAATAAGCCTATAATGACAAGTCAAAAAATCGGTTTCCAGTAGGGTAACCTGAAAGGTATGTTCAAGACCACAGAATTGTCATCAATTATATGAGTAAACATGTGCATATACTTTCTTCCATGCTAAATGTTAATCATCATAAGTAAATGAAAGAAACACTAATGCTTCAGACTTAAAAATAAATGAATAAAGGCTGGGTTTTCCTCATGTACGTGTTATTTTGGCATGTGTCTTACTAATTTCAAGTATGCTTAATGTATTGAAGCTGTCACTCCACTGATAAAAAAAAAAAAGGATAAGGAAAAAGAAAAAGATTATGGAACTTTGAAATAAAATATATAGTTAAAAAGGAAGAGGATACTCTTTTCTAAATTGTAAAGCTCATTTTACGTACTTTCTTGACCGCTCCACCCTACGCTTTTTTGTGGGATCCCCCTTGTCCACTGCACAACTTGAGTTCGTTAGAGATGATATGACTGCATAAATTTGCATCTGTTAAATGAAAATTTTCTATATGGTAGTAAAATAAAAAAATAGGCATATTGATGAAAAGACAAGGTTTGACATTTGCAGATAAATGGATGTTACACACACACCCAGACAAACACACTCAAGTATACATATAAATGTCTCGATTCAATTTTGCAGAAAACATGTTAAATATGTCAAAGATGGTCGCTAATTTTCCCTCAAGAATACACATTAGCATTTCTGTTGCATGCATAGCAGTTCAGAAAGAAAAAAAAGGTAAAATGTGACATGTGACATTGAATAAAAACAACCATTGTGTTTGGACCAGACAAAGAGTAGCAATTACATCAATTTTCTTGCATGCAAAATGTTATGTTTAGTTCTTCAACATATATGCTTTCAATTTATTTTTATCATTTTATAAATATTCTTTCAATTTTTTTTTTTTGGTAAGAGTAAGATAAGATCATATTAACAACAAACAGAGATACAAGAGGGGAGAGAGCAAGATGCCCTAAGGACTACAAAACCCAACAACAAAAGACCACCACAAACAACAAAGGACACCGAATGAAGAACACCAACAGTAGCATGAATCCACCGGTAGCAGAAGCAGCTGAAAAAGAGCAAGTGGGAATGAGTGAGAGGCCTGGTCCAACAAAAATCTTGACCTAAAAATCAAGATCAATGGCTGCTGTAGAAACCAGCAGTTGCAAGCACTTCCGGCAAGGATGCCACAGAGGTAGACTCGCACATAATAGAGATACTGATAGGGGTTGAATGGAGAAGGTCCGCAGCTGAAAAGCTTGGGGAAGAAGAGGCCTCTCTGAAACAAGCTGAACTTGGATCATTTGAAAAGAAGGAGAAGAGGCTGGGAGGAGGGGAATGAGAGGAGGGGGAGCAAAAGAAAGAAGAGGAGGAAGGCAGGGGTTCACCAGAGGGCCGGGAAAGCATTACAGGGAGGCAAAGAGGCACTGCATGAAAGAATGTGGAGAGGCTTGCCAGAGGGGGTGGAGAAAAAGTTAAATTACTTTTAGTATACACGGACTCAATGCAATATATTCATCGAAGTTAGCAATAACTCGTGTGAAGAACAAAATGTCTTCAAGTATGAAGGGAAGCAGACACAATTAGTTTCCATTTCCAGGCAGAAATTCAGGGTTTAGGTCAACAACAAACAAATCAAATTCTGACCAATTGCACCATCCAATTAAAATTGCATCATTTGGATGTCATAAGCCCCCGATACTTTCTTTTTCTTTTTTCTTTTTCGATTGATAAGTTACAGCAAGCATACATAGGGTCATGAAGCCATGACCTCCCACTCCACCCCATTTTACACCATGGAATTTTGTTTCTGTTAATCATTTTGTGTATACATACAGGACCAGTTATGTTGTGGATGATCATTTAAAACGACAGTAGACTAACTTTTACGCTGCCCATTTTTAAATTTGTCTATCCAAATCACCTCAGCACATTTAGCAGCACTAGAAATCAGAATTTAGAAGTACGTTTTAAAGAATAAAAGTTTTATGTCCTCGTCTAATTAACTCAGTGAAGCATATAACAGAAGACCTAGTGTTCATGCTTGTGAAGTTTTAACCATCATTGATTACCTGAAACTGCTGATGTCGCAGATCCATATCGGATTAGACTTCCCCTCTGTTCAAGATGCCCAGAAAAAAAAAAAAAAATTAAAACTGGGTAAGACATATCCCCATAATTTTTGAGCAAATACTTGACTCACTATCAAAGAGGAAGTATACCTTTCGATCTTCTTTCAAAGTGTCAATTATCCGGTCTCTGATTTCTGCAGTTCCACAAGAACACACACTTGAAATATCTGAATTTATAGTTCTTCCCATGGAAAAAAAAAAAAAAAAAAAAAAAAACAAAAGAATATTATGTGGTGTATTTGCATGTCACATAATATTTAAATGTAAATTGCGTGCATTTACAATTCATGTTCATGGTGAAATCTTTCTCATTGGTAATGCCCGAATAAAATGGAGAATACTTTCATTCAAATTGACCGGTTCAACTTTAAGGGGCGTCCCAATGCACCCTACAAAAAAATATGTTTTCTGCATAAAACAGTGGAAACTAATGTCGAAAGTGCATCAGCAATTCCTAAGTAGAGGTGGATTAGCTTTATGTGTTTATAATTGATTTAAAAGTTAAAAAAAATTCATTTACTATGGTGAATGGAACAAGTGCCCGTAGTCACATAGCCGAAAAAAAAGTGTGAGTGTCTGATCCCATCATACTCTTAACGATTTCTACAGCTGACAACATTGATGGTATGTATATGTGATTGAACTAAGGCATTCCATCATTGGAATGAAAAGAAAAATAGTTATCTGTCAGTAAAACTCACAAGAGCAACTAATAGCTCCAAAAAAACTAACAGTATGAAGAAAAAAAAAATTTGTATTAAAACACAATGCTCGTAAAATAAAGAGCAAAGAGTCAAGAAGGCTATGAAGGAGAAGAATGAAGGTCATAGTTTAAATCAACTAATGCATATTCATCATCAAGTGGACTCTATACCTTTGGCCCTAGTGCCATTTTCTGGACTCCTATTTCCAACTTGTCTCCTTGAGCTCTCACAAATGCTTAGAGTTTGACTTGAATTGCTGGGACCATCACATGCATCAAACCCTGAAGAAACTACTGGTGCAGCATCAGAAGATTCACTTTGGGAAGGTTCTTGAGAAGCTCTGCTCAGCTGGACTGGGTTTGTGGGATTTACAAAACCTTCCAAGTCAAGATCTATGATTTCTTCAACTGTCTGTAAATTCCCAGGATCATTAACTTGGACATGGGATGCTTCTTGAAAAGTTCTTGGCATTTTATGTAAATGATTATTTTGCCCTTGATCAAAGCTACAGTTGACTACAAAGTCATGACCATGATAAATCTCATTAGAGCCATCCACAACAGCTTCTTTTTCAATCTGGTTGCTAAGCTTCTTGCGTTCTAATGTACCCTTCAGCATGCTCACAACAGAAGAAACTTTATCTATATCAGCCATTTGTGGAGTATTGAGAGTAGATGAGGATGAATTTGAAGGAGACATGAATGCGCCCCATTGATTTGGAATCTTAGACATAGAAAGGTCATTGAAACAATTCGAATTCACAAATTCTTGTTTCATTGTATTAGCGTCATTCCCAAAAGCATTTTGCATAACCTCCATATCTAGTGTTGTTTGAACGCTCTGCATAGCAGTGTACCTTCTTCTGCAAAAAAAAAAAAGAAGCATATATTCAAGTTTCATTGGTACAATTAAAATAAATTCCGTAGAAAAGAAAGGAATGATGGATAATTTGAAATCCACATTATCCCATGCACAAGTGTCGGTATGCATGTGTTAGTGATTTCAGAAGCAAGTTTCTGTAGGCATGTAGTTAACAATTTGAGAGAAGAGGAAAAATAGATGAAAAAAAATACATTAATCCGTTGTTTGGTCTCTCAAGGGTCCAACAATGTGTAAGATAAGACTGTCTCTTGGGCTTAATTCTTATTAGTAAAATAATGCATCATATATTAAAATTTACATAAATAAGATTTGACTGATGTATATACTACAATATCAATACCGCAACTCAGAGGATCGGCTTCTTGTCATGGGTTGAGAGCTATGAAACCAAGCCTGCATAAATAGTGAGATATCAGAAAAATATGAAGCTTTATTACACTGAAGTTTTGAAAAAGAAAAAGAAGTTAACCTTGGCCAAATATAAATCTGTAGTCTGCAATCCCTTTTCAACAGAATTCCTGACAAAACTCAAACAAATTATATCACAGACCGTAATCACTCTCTTGACAAAATATAGCACTAACTCTTTCTGTAATTGAAGCAAATCATGATATGTAATACTAAATGGAAGATTCATACCAGAAATAATCATTCCTCTAATGTAATGACTCTGGGGAACATGTAATACGACAAAATGGACATGTGTATTCATATAAGAGGGAACAATTAAGCACCTGATTGATTGTTGATGGAGGTCTCCAAAGATATTATCAGCCACAGAATTATTTTGTGGATGTAAATTATCATCGCTTCTTTTCTTTTGTAGCATACCCACATGTTGCTGACTAGACAAACCCGCAAGTTCAGTGGATAACCTGAATTGTAAGAGTAGTTACGTGCCAATAATAAGTACACTGAGTACTTTAAATGATGAACTTAGCAATGAAAAAAATATGATCACATACTTAAAGCAGAGATGATGTATGGAAGTTGTAAAAATAAATGAAAGAAATAATTAAATTAATAAAGTGATACTTTATGGAAGCAAGTACGATGTATAAAACAACTAGATGAAACTAATCAATCATGAGTCTAACTTGTTTCCTTTGTGATATGTTACTATGTAAACTTAGGGTTCACCTGTTTTGTTTGGTGTCTTAAACATAACTGTATTGATCAGAAATCATAAAAATTATGAAGTTGGAAGTAGTGTCAATGTAGGCATCAATTAAGGTAGCAAGGAGAGACTTTATGGAATATAGTCTATTAGAAATTATGACTCCATATAACTAAACCACCAATAGAAAATATCGAGAACAAAGCTTTGATGAGTTGAAAAAGTTCCAAGTGCAATTAACTTAATTTTAAATGCCTAGAGAGAACTTGCTAATTACATATCACGAATATATGAAGTGAAAATGTAGATCTACAGTAAAGATCAGTTATATTTATTTCTCAAAATCATCACCTTCACTAGTATTTAGGTCGAGTAAAAGGACAAAACCTTGTTCAAAACAAAACTTAAATAACATCAAACCAACTGTAATGCACTCTCACCAATTGTTCTGATGTCCAAACACATTCTTAGAAAGCATCCTTTATTTTGAAGGATGCTTCATAATCTTGTCTGATATATACTCAGCCACATAAAGTTTGATCATAACAGAATGTGAGTTAATCGCATTTAGCTTTAAGGGCTGGGAAGCTTGAATTATGCATTTTTCCACCATTTGAACCTATTTATGCTCTACTGCAGATTAAATAATGGTCATCATGAAAGATGAAATGGAAGCATAGATTACAGCTACACGCAATTGAGGGAAAATAAGTTATCATGTTGTTGCTGACCTTCCACTAGATAATTCTATGGTGAAACAGTTATAAAAACCAGAAGGTAAGTAGACTAATCATATATCAATGGGGAAAGGTAGCTTCCAATTGTTAAAATACTTAAATTTCTTAATCAAAGTTCTGAACAGATTTTTGTGGTTGTTGACACTGTTGTTTTGTAATTATCACGCATGTAAAATATACAGCAAGATCTGATCTTTTAAAAAATATGTTTCCCTGCATTATCATCTGATAAAGAATCAGCAGAAATGGTCAAAAACAAGACCCACAGGAATTCCTTTAGTAAGGTTGCCGATATCCATATTTCATATAAGATGCACTTAGTGCAAGACTTTTCTAAGATAACCTGCTCACCTCCTTGATACTTGTCGAGTTCGCTGTACGATGCTTGGTGAGTTGTTGGAATTGTTCTGGAAATAATAATATATCAATTGAAGAAAAAAGTAACCAGGAAAGGAAGAAAAAAAAATGCCACATTCAACCACAAGAATAAAAATCTGGAGGTAGACTACTTTTTATCATTTGCAACTAACCTAAATGAAGTCTGTACTTAATAATCCAGTTTTATGATATTCATTCATTGTTTTCAAATCAAATGCCATTGATTTTCTTTCACCATGGCCTGACAAAATCTTTAAGTTTCTATAAGCCTACAATGATGAGATCAATCTATCTCATTTTGCTTGGTCCCAT
Source organism: Betula pendula (assembly GCA_900184695.1). Classification (NCBI taxonomy): domain Eukaryota; kingdom Viridiplantae; phylum Streptophyta; class Magnoliopsida; order Fagales; family Betulaceae; genus Betula; species Betula pendula. Next base: position 115,832 of record FXXK01000382.1, read on the forward strand.
CTTCATCAAAACATCTACAACTTTCCATGGTTCTCAAATCCTAAAATTAAAGATAAAGATAAACAATCACTAAGTAAATGTATCTGACAATTCCAAAGATTTGATTAAATTTTGGTTAAATCCTATTAAAAGATTAAAAATGCATAGTACCCTTTAGAGTCCCAGATTCAACATTTTCCAAGTCTATAAAAAAGAAGGTAGATGACAGTTTTCCCATGTACGAAACTAGAAAAGCTTTTAATTTCAATTAGATTATCAACTGGGAAATAAAGCCCCCCTTGCCTCTCCATTTGTGAGCCAACTTTTGAAGAGCTCCTCACTATCTGCATGTCGAAAGTTGTGAGAAAGGTTCTTAAAACCCAACATCTCCATGCTTGGCTCTGGCATCACATTTGAAGCCTCCATGAAATATTTCAGGAACATCTCCTCGCTGGAGTTCCTATACAAGTCTTCCATCTCCAGAAAACTCTTTTCCCCTTCAATCCTTGGAACTGTCTGACCCTGATTCAAATTCCTCAGACTACTTTCCGGCTTTACAAAAGAATCATCCATGAAGCTTCCCTAGCTTGTTTCCATGCCTGACCATATTACACCTTTTTCTCGAAACAAGAAACTAAGATCTCCCCAAGAGAGGACTAATTAATATTTACACCAGAAAGTGGACTCTGCCCTCACCACCCCAATAAATAATCGAATTTTGTAAACTGAAAAAATCATGAAAAACTTTGACTTATAGCGATGAGAACTGAAGTTAAGAAAAAAAGCAAATTGGCACCTAAGGAGAACACTGGGCCAGGCTTCAGCTCAAAATCAACAAAAAAAAAAAAAAAAAATCCTTTATCAGCACTTAATTGGTTGACAATTGTACCTTGATTCAGTCCAGGCTACTCTTATGACTAACTGAGTACACACAAATTTAACTTAAACCTGACAAGAATATGTTAGACAGCAAATCCTATGTACTAAGATTATACAAGAGAATATCTTTTTTTTTCTATTTGAACAATTCTACATACACACGGTGGGCATAATAGTAATGTATTCAAGCGACGGCATCTAAGAAATGGTGGGTTTTCTTAAGATTCCACAATGTCATAGTTTGTCTTTTTCTTGGTTTTGAAACGTAAATTTTGCGGCGGTAATTTTAGTCTTCAATGATTGAAAATAATGGGAAATGACCCATCAAGACCATGTGGAAATGTTCAATGCATACGGAATAACTTGTAAAAGAAAAAACTTGAGAACAAATTGGGCCTTTACCTGAGGTAGACCAGTAGGAAGATGGAAGCCATGAAAAGGACTTGTTTTTGGGATTTAAATATTCTAGCCGTTTAGATGGCGCTTTCATGGTTTGGGGAGCTTGTGTCTATGAACATCATGTACGCCGTATATATCATGCATGGGTCCATTGATTTCTCATACGTCGACACGTGGGAATGATTTATAGAGCAGGAAATTGGGGTTTACGAAGGGAGTAATGTTATAACTAGGATTTTTATTTATTTATTTTTTTTTTAAATGTGATATGACTTTTAAAATTATCATTAAATATCATACGAAGGTTACTCTCAAAGAAAGTACATCATTTAACTGGAGGGTTACAACTTTTTTTGTTTTTTTTTTTTTTAGAGAAAATTGGCGTTTTTCATTGGTAATAAGCGAGGGTGACAACTTTTTGGCACATGTAATTTTCATATTTTTTTTATTGAAAAGTTTGGTAATTTGTCTTATTTTAAGATTGAGTATTATCCCACTCCATTCATTGAACTAATGTGGCAGAGTTTATTAGCTATTGGATTTGCCTTCATTAAAAAATGAAAAAATTTAAGGGCTGATAGGTACTGCACATCAGTCTAATAAAATAGGAATGTGATAGAAATTGAGTATGTAGCATTACTCTTTAATATTAATTATTGTGAAAAATATAAAAAAGCCCTTTCAACTCACATGTGTTTTCAATAAAGCTCCATAAAGTGATAAGTGTGACAGTTTGATACTTCAAACAATCAATATGTGGCAAAAAAAGGCCACGCCATTAGATAAGCCCGTCAAATTAGATGAAAAATTGGTCACATGTCGTGCACATGACCACTTTTCTAATTATTTTCTTAAAATACCTTTATTTCTTAAAAAATGAAATAAAATAAAATAAAATAAACACTAAACTAAATGATTATATATATATATATAGTATATTATATAATATATATATATATATATGAAAAAATAAAAAATAAACCCAAAGGGTAGTCGAGCCATCCCCAATGCCCAAGGGGGATGGCTTGTGGCCACCCCTAGCCCATGGAGGTGGCTCGCGACCGATCCCAGGCAAAGGACGATGGTTCGCAGCCACCCCCTCTTCCATTTGGGTGGTCGATCCATCCTTTGGGTTGCTATTTTTTTTTTTTCGTTCTTTTTTTAAAAAAAAAAAAAAATACATTTTTTAAGAAAATAAATGTATTATAGGAAGATAATTAGAAAAAACCACTTTTTTATCCGAACTGAAGAAAAGATGTAACATAATGGCCTTTTTGTCACAATTTGATAATTTGATGTATCAAATTGTCATACTTGCTACTTTATGAGGCTTTTTTGAAAATGCCGGTTAGTTGAGAGATCTTTTTTATATTTTCCCTTTAATTATTATATGTAAATGCAAAATGACGAACAATTTGTCTTCAATCTCTACCATGTCTTAAAAAATATTATGTACTTATAATAATGTTGCACTATTCATGAGTAGCTCGAACTCGACATATACAAACTCGACTTGAGTTTGATTTGTTTATTAAACAAGTCGAGTTTAAATAAAAATTTAGACTCTTTTATTAAATAACAAAATCATATAAACTCAATTCGGTTCGTATAAACTCGTAAAACTTAATTTTTATAATAATGTTTTTTAGTTTTTAGATGAGAATTTTAAGTATTTAAAGTAACGAGAAAGAATCCTCTTCATAATGTAAAAGATAGTACTTGAATAATGGGGATAATGAAATATATGTCTATGTGTATGTGTGTGGACTTGTATGTGGTTAGGAATGAATGCATACATACATTATATATGTTAAAAGAACAAATCTAGTTTTTCCTTATTATGTGGCCTTATATTTTTCCTAAGGAAAACTTCACTTAATTCCTTTAAATTTTTATCACTTTTACAATTATCACCTCTCTACTCCCCCCCCCCCCCTCAAAAGTTTTCTTAATTTAGTGTGTCGAACTTTCAATTTTTTTGTAATTTCACCAATCCGTTAAGATTTTCCATTAAATTCTAACGGCAGCCAATTTCTAAAATAACCTTTTTTTTCTAAAAAAAAATAATAATTTAATTAAGGCAATTTTTTTATTTTCTAAATTTGACAGGGGTATACATGTCATTTTACCTTTTGATTATCTGATTTAACCCCAAACTCTAACATGAGAGTGAGATTGTAAAAAATGGAAAGTTCGATATATTAAATTGAGAGTTTTAAACTTTTGGGGGTAATTGCAAAAGTGATGGAAGTTCAGGAGGTTAAGTGAAGTTACCCCTTTTTCTTATTAACCGCTTACCTTATTTGGCAAATATGCTTTGTTTATTATTCTTAGAGCATTCTCATCCAACTCTCTATATTTACTCCATATTTTGATGATAAAATCGATTTTCTCTACTTTAATTATCTATTTTTTCTAATCACCTACATCCGGCTCCCTAAACTAAAGATATCATTTTACTTTTTTATTTAAATATAATATTTTAAGAAAATAGGAAGAGAAAGAAAATTAGAAAGAAAAAAAAGTTAGAGAGATAAATTAATATTTTATTAGTTTAAAGAGGAGTAGGGAGTGAAAAGGCTCCCTACTAATAGGAAGTGGGGAGCCGAATGGAAGCAACAAAATAGTCTAAAATAAATTTTGGCTCTCTGAAGTAGAAAAATCTCAACTTTAAAGAGCCGAATGAGAATGCCCTTAGTTTCTCTATAAATACAATACAATGTAATACAATCATATTCAAGTTAATACAGTAAAGATGTAGCTCCAAGGGCACTTACCCGTGGTGGATGTACTGATGTAGTCCTTTAGGCCAAACCACTCCAAATCTCTTGTGTTCTCTTTCTCTCTACTTCTGCTTACTATTAAATTTATATTTTATTTTATTATTTTAAGATGATATAGAGCCCCCACTTTCCTAGTGCCTATAGTAGGCCTCCTTTCACCGCTCATGCTAAGTCTTCTCAATTAAGCGTTCCCTTGGTGTTTCTTGCTGCAAAATCAATACACTAAACACTTCGTTGAGGTTAGGGTTTTCCTTTACATCGCACTTGATTGCAACCATATCCGAGCTCACAACCAGCTTTCTACTCTTGCCACACAAGATCCTGATTAGATTCATCAATGCCTTTGAGACTCGAGCTCACATCCATTTTTTTGTTCTTTCTGCACCAAATCCACTTCAGCCCTCAGGAAAAAAAAAAAAATCAATTTTTTTTTCTTTCCAATCTCAAGCTTCCACCTTGACTTTGAGAGGAATGTTAAAGAACAAATCTTGGTTTTACTTATTAGGTTGCCTTATATTTTCCTTATTAATAACTTACATTGTTTGGCACACATTGTCTTGTTTACCACACCTTAATTTCTCTATAAACACATAACAATGTAATACAATCATATTCAAGTCAATAAAATAAAGATCTAGCTCTGATGGCGCTTACTAGTGGTGAATGTTGGCCTTTAAGGCCGAACCATCCCAAATCTCTTGTGTTCTCTTTCTCTCTACTTTCACTTCTCATTAATTTTATATTTTATATTATAATTTTAATAATATATGTTATATTTATATAGAATTGAGATTGAATTGCTTAAATATATAGATAATTAATGTCAAAAGATATAATGCAACAGTCTATCACATGATGAAAAATTACATATGATTTATTACTAATACAAAGTGGATGAAATCAATTTTTTAAGTCCATAAATAAAAATTAGTTTTCTAATTAACTCAAAAGCATATAATCTTAAGAATAATTAAGTAGCTAATAATTAACATGAATGTTCGAAAAGGTATAAAAAAAATTGATAATATTTATTTTATATGATGGATGAGTAAATTAATCAAGTAGCCTTTGAATAAGTTTGAAGGATTAAGTCTGAACATATAATTTAATTTGGTGATGACCCAAGCTTGAGTCATGCTTGACAAAAAATTAAACAAATTAAATTTGAATATTTTATATTCGACTTCATTACAGCTCTACTTAGCAATCAGTCAGTTTTTCCAGGGTGAAAAGGGCAAAAGGGAGTCCATAGAAAATATTTATGTGGAATGTAATGCCTACTTACAGCTTGTTGTAACTAGGCTCAACCATTATAAGAGGAGTAATATTATTTAAGAGACTGTTATAACTTGATGATATGATAGTAAATTAGTCTTTGACTTAGCACTTATAATAAAAATTAAAGACTAATTTTCATTATCACGTCATCCCAATTATATGGAGTTGTATAACAGTTTACTAATAACGTTACTCTTATAAGAGTAACATCCCGCAGTGCTATACATCACTCCCCATTACTCCAAAGTCTATGTGGCATGGTCCCCCAATTAAAAAACAATGAAGAACCACATCACATAGGCATTGAAGTGATGGTGATAGCATTATTCGTCCCGGTACATGTTTAGTGGAGCACAATAGTCTAACACTATTAAAGAGAATGATGTCTTAAAGGGTCCAATTCAGAACTACTTATTTACAACGAGGAATGCTATACGTAGAATTTTTATCCCCAAAAAATTGTGTAACTTTTAAAATCATTATTACTTATTGGCATTAATCGATATAGGGTCCCTGACCCCATTTCTCATCCCATCACTTTCTCTTCCTCTCGAGCTAAACTATTCTTTATTAATTCCCACATAATATCAACACGGTGCCGTCCCTCTTATGTATCTTTTTAATTTCTGTGTAATTTTTTTTTTATAATAAAGTATATTAATATATAGACATAGTGAAAGGTGTGCGCATAATCTAAGTCTAATGTGTATAAGAAACTCCTAAAATTATATAATAGATATAAGTGTTACTTTTTAATATGAACGTTTTGATAACGCATTTCGTAAGGCATAAAAATTATCAATATAACAGGGCCACGCCTTAGTCGTCATAGTGTGACAATAGAATGTGAACCTAATCTCCCCTCAAAAAAGGAATGAACCTAATCAAATCCCACTACATCTTGAAAAAAAAAAAAAAAAAAAAAAAAAAAAAAAAAAAAAAAAAAAAAAGAAGGAAGAAGAAGAAGACACGAATCTGAAAAATAAAACAACATTTGCAGCTGAATTAAGTATTGATTTCGTCATGGTTACTTCACTTTGATGTATATATTTGCCAACAAATATTTTTTTATTGGCTAAACAATGAACATAAAGAATGCAACATTATAGCTAAGCAATTAGGTAAGTACACAATAATTTAATTGACATCGAATATGCTTCCTTGACTTACAATCTGTCTCTAATTAACAAAACATCGGCCTTAAAAAAGGTTGACCAGATTCATATATGTGGCTTTTAGCTATTAGTGTGTATTTGATATTGTGATTTTAAAAATTAAAAGTTCGATTTTAAAACAAATCGCAGAAAATATATTTGTTTAGAGTGCGTTTTTAAAACATTACGATTTAAAAATATATAAAAATTTGCATTTTTAAATTGCAAGCAAGGCGATACATTTTTAAACACACGATTTTAAAAGTTAAACTGCAATTTTACCAAACGCTCAATTACATTTTTTAAAATATCTTTTTTAAATTACACATTTTCAAATTGTAATTTCAAACAAACTCTTAAAGCCTTAGTGGTAGAAAATGTAAGATTTTGAGGTTTGGTTAAAATTACTGAAAGAAATTATGTGAGAAAGGTTAATGTTGAAATATATACTTGTGAGTCGTGTGGTTTGGTAAGACTTAAGAGGTCCAACTCAACATGAGATATATTAGTAACAAAAAGAAGTGTGCCCAGAAAAAATAAAAATAAAAAAATAAAAAATAAAAAACAAAAAACAAAAACGATGTAATTAGAATCCGTTTTTCTTTTTGGCGGGGCTGGTATAGTTATTTAATTTTTTTGGTTCATAATAGATTGAATTATTTTGTGAACAAGAAATTTGTACTCTCACCTTATATATAAAGTGGAGTTTGCACATTAGACTTCATTCATGTCATCAGTGAAATTTTAAAAAAGTTATGCACATTAGCTTGTACTCTCACCTATATATATATATATATATATATAATACTAATTAATTAAAATAGCAGGTATTTCACTTCAATGCCGAATATTTGAAGAAGTCATGCCAATTTATAAACATGGGATCCACATATGACCAAACATGAATGAGTGCCCCACAATATACAATCGAGAATAATTTTAGAGTCAAACTATGAAATGGCATAATTCCACGGAATAATCAGAGATCATTAAAAAATCTGACTTCAACTTGGATTATTTAGTTCCATTTTTTTTTTAAAAAAAAAAAAACAAATAAATAAAATTTGGATTATTTTGTATTCTAATGATCAGCTTTTAAGAAGCCGGCATAGTTTTACTATTAAGTTGGGACAAATGCTGACCTACTCAACACTACCGACTTCAAATGTGACATCTCTAATCTGAGTCATATAGCACAAGTATTGCCTTACCTTTTTTTTTTTTTTTTTTTTTTTTTTAAAGAAAGAAAAAGGAAAAAAAAAAAAGGAAAAAAGAAAAAGAAAAAGAAAAAAGAAAAAAGAAAAAAGAAAAGAAAAAGAAAGAAAGAGAGAGAAAGACCATTCCTTTGCGTTGCCAATAGAAGCAAAGATCTTGTATGCATTCAATAGAATCAAAGATCTTGTTGATACAGAAAAAAGAAAGAAAGGAAATATAACCTTTTGAATAAGTTCAAGATATATGGTGGAATGGTTTAAGGAATAAACAAAAATAAGAAAGTAAGGTGTTTGGGGATATAAATTAAAGGCAAACTCCGCTCAATCAACATCTACATGAAAGATAATTAGGTCATCAAAGAAAAACAATCTCACGATCTTCTCCACAAAAAAACCATACCCTTTATGGCCATTAATGAGAACTACATGGTAAATCATGCCATATGAGAAAAATTATACCTTATAATTCTCATTAGAGAAATGTTATTCAGTATTTTCTGCTGTTCATCTTTCAGTATTATTTTTATTGTCCTATTTTTAGTTTTTTTTTTTAAAAAAAAAACTAAACAAATAAATGAATATAAATATGTTACATAGGATAAGAATACTAAGAAATGGATAACAAAGAATACTGAATAGCATTTCTCTTATCATTAATACCATATTGGACAAGAAGCTTCTCTCGTAAAAATGGATACACCTCACACACACAATTTACCATTTCTTTCTCTTAGCTTCCTACCCTTCACAGAAATCATTCCGGCCACCGACTTACCTTTCACAGAAATCATTTAAACTACTGACTTAAACATCAGAGTGTCTCTCACCTTTATTTCTCAACGAATCACCCGTGTCTTTTGTGTTTGTTTTTGCAAATACATATCTATGATTGAACCATGACAATGCGATCAACTGTATCAAAATTAAGGAGAGAATAGAAACAAAAGGGGCCGTATGATGGTCGATCTATGTGCATCCAATGCCGGAACAAGGGCACCTTTCCCACAAGCCAAACAATTTTAATCATATAATCCCATAAATCCAATTACGCAATGACAGAATCTATAAAGTGTGAGGTCTTTTATATTCGTCCTTTTCTTTTCTTTTTGGGTCAACTTGTTTCTAGTCCCCATTCCCGAGGGCCCAAAACTCAGAACTCTGCCAGTCTTTCGTCGTCTTCAACAAGTGAAACACAAATCACATCGCCATATGAAATGAAACAAATCTGAAATTGTACAGTATTCATACACCTCGTATGCATCAAAACTTGTACATCAATTTCCAATTCATTCTTTCTTTGTCAAACAGCTTTGCAATAATTTTTTTTTTAAAAAAAAAAAAAAAAAATTGTGGAGACCAAAGAAAGGATGTTCACCCAATAAAACTACACGTGGATTAGAATGATAGGCTCATTAATTTTTTTCTAAAAAAAAAAAAAATTGGGCTTGCATTGATAGTTGGTTCTACATAATTTGCTAAAACGGGTTGAACACATAGATTAAAATAATAGGCTCAAATATTATTTAGTGATCATTTTGTTAACTATAGGATTTATACACCTTTTTTTTTTTTTTTTTTTTTCTAATTCAATAAGGAAAAAGGGGCTACAAGGGAGGAGAATTTATACACCTTAGTTGAGTAAGAAATTGAATTCCTACATAATGTAATAAACAATATGTGAGTTTGAGTTAGGAGTATGTGATGAGTCGACTCCATTCAGTTTTTTATATATAGGTTAGGTCTTCCCTCCTCTCCACAAGTTTTTGCAAACTCTGTTCTCTGAGAGAATAGTTTTGAGGCTTATCCCTTTGATGGCCACCTTAAGAGAGGAGCAAAGAGGAGATCTAACTGCTAGTAATTACATTTTGCAATGTACAGGATTCAATTAAATCAAAAGAATTTCCTTTGCAGATATTTTTAATCCCGCAAATTACAAAATTATTGTGTTCTAGTTCTTAGCATGATTTATTATTAAGTTTTTTACACCATGTGTAGCACCCATGAGAAGTATAACCCATAAGAAAATAGAAAAATTAGAGGAATATAGAATGAGTGTATATGGACACCGTGTAAAACTAGGGAAGTTCTGACGAAACATGGGATAATAAGTCGAAGCTTAGAAGTTGCGATAAAAGAGACTCAGGAAAAGTTTAACACCTCCAAAATTAATTTATTGAAAATTAACTCTAGGTGTTACTTGTAGCGTCCCAATTTAATTAAATGGTAGTTAATTGGAAGTGCTGCCCATTTTTAACAAATATCATAATAAAATGCAGTGGAAAGTGAACTAATGATCTGAACTGAAAACAATTACTTTGGTAGCATTTCTTACTCAAATGCAACCCATAGCCTTTAAAGGAAAATACAAAACCATCTAAAGCAAACTATGCTCACTGGAATATACCAAAACATAGATATGCACCCCAAAAATGCTTGTACAAGGCCTCGGCCAGCAACTCATATTCTCGAGGAAAAACTCTAATTTGCACCCTTGCGCTTCTAATGTTTTACAGGTACAAAAATAAAGACATAAGTCAACGACTTAGTAAGTAAATTGCCAATGAAAATTAGCTAATGCAGTGAGCCCAGTTTAGTTGAAAATAACGTATAAGGTTAAACATTTTTAGAAATGATATGAGATTTTGAAAAAATTATGCTTGGTAGTCATTTTCACTGTAATCATGCCAATATAGAAAATAATACATTTAAAAAGCAATTTAAGGCATAATCCAGGAAAAAAATGTTATAGTTTTAGAACAGAAAATCATGCTGATGAAGTATACAATATAATAACAATAAATATATCACAGTTCATAACTATTCTTTTCATAGCCTATCCGTACCCAAAATCCTCGTACGTGAGGTTTTAGTGTCCCGTGAGACATAGTACAATATCGGTGCCTCGGTAAGGTACAATGACCAGTTGCTCTCTAGTCACTCGATTGGGTCAATATCTCGGGTGTGCACACAACTAGCGATGCCGCAAGTGTGACCTCCACCCGTGAGTGGTTGCGCTGGTTACAGTTAACCCTTAGATCCATAGTAGAGAACATCAATAATACATGGGTCATCAGGTCAAGTTTGTATACTAGTATGCATGTATCCCAAATTCTTCACCCATTTTTCCAACAATGATACACCACATAGGCATTATAAATTACATAACTTATTTCATGAACATTGAAATAGGTAATAATGCATCTTCATATTATCATTTATAAAAATACTAGGGCTCACGACATATTTTTACAAGAGACATGTATGTCAAAATGCACAGTTTATAAAATGTAAATATTCATGCTTGATGAAAAAGTATTTTGACGTTTGCACGGGCGATTACTTACCTCGAACCCTCTAAAATGTTAAACTTCTCATTTCTACAATTCTAAACTCTAACATTAGTCGCACACCTAACATAAACCTTAATCACACTTTAAAAACCCTAAATTGAGTTTATGGGTCGTAGTGATCGATCACTAGCAAATGGGAGATCGATCACTCACGAGCAGTGATCAATTCCTACTTAGGGTTGATCGATCACCGGCTGTCCAGAACCCATTTTGCGCCATTTCCATGTCCCACCACTAAACTTTATCAAAATCCACTCATACTAGAGGGTCCTAAGGTCCTAAAGATGCACTTTACAGACCTAGAACACTTTTTAGGTATCAAAAAGTTACACCTTTAACACAAAACCCTTAAAGATGTTACCTTTATTACCAACAAAGCTCTAAAACAACATCAATCTAAAAAGGGGCTGTGAGTGTGTACAAAGCACTGAACCAGATCTTGTTTTACACCAAGAAGCCACGAAATCATAAACAACACACAAAGTTTCAACCTTTCGTTTAAAAACATTCCAAACCAACTAGATCCATCCATTAAAACAACTAAACCACACATTAAACGAAAGTTAACTAAATAAACAAAAAAAAAAGAGGTAGAGTTTTGAATTATACCTCAAGAGGGGTGCATGTATTCACCTCCTTAGCCACAAAAAACCATAAAGATGGGTTTTCTTTCTCTCTCTCAACCACACATTAAACGAAAGTTAACTAAATAAACAAAAAATAAGAGGTAGAATTTTGAATTATACCTCAAGAGGGGTGCATGTATTCACCTCCTTAGCCACAAAGGTGGCTGAGAGGTCGAACAAATGACCTCCCCTAAGATTCCTAACCCTTTAAATAGAGAAATGCTCGAGCTTCTAATGTTTTAGACGCATTGATTTCGCATGTCAGGTTGACATTGATTGATCAGCCGACTGTGTGTGATAGGGCACTAATTTATCACTCCTCGGATGGTGATCGATCATCCCCAAATTTTTTTTGGATTTTCAGCCCTTAATCACAAAAACAGTAATTAGGAGTCTTTGATTAAACCAGGGTTTTCAATTGCTCATTTTTACTCTTTTTAAAACTCTTTCTAATTAATCAAGAACATTATAAAAATTTTACCCTTATAAAATTAATACACCCTTGATTTTTAAAAGCCATGTGTGTTTTAAAAAGATTTTATTTTTTATTTTTTAAGTATTACAAAAAGAAAAAGAAGAATCATTAATAAAGGACGAAGAAAACCTAACCGCTCTTAAAAGAAATAAATATTTTTCAGAAAATGGTAGCGGACAACTTATTTTTTAGGTATTACAAATTAACCTGTTTAATAAACGGCTCAATCCCGCGTCAACTTGCTTAACTTATAGGTGACCTGCATAACCCATATAAATTAAATTAATTTTTTTAAATAAAAAACAAAACCCTAAAAGGCTAAAATTCATAAACTCATAAAAAATTCATTCTATAATGCTATTGCTCTATGTGGTCCAGCACAGTTGCTCAAAGGCCAAAGAAGAGCTGAAAACTTTCCCAAAATCCACAGCAATAAGCAATAACTACAATAAATCAACAATCTGTCAAACTCCAAACCTTGATCCATGCCTGATTCAATAAAATTTTTAGGGGGCAAAAACAAATTCACTGATTCAGAGTTTCTCTGATTGTCGTCATAACAACTTCTACATCATGATTATAAGCTATGAAAGATCGTATCAACCAAGGGTTCTGTTGAGCAATGTACATCTAAGATCTTTCACGTCATTGTTAATAAAAGTACAAAAAGGAAAATGCCTCAAATTAATTACATGAAACACATGCCGTGGTTTATAAACGACTGAGCACAGGCAGGAAACTCTTTGTTTCGTCATCTCTAGTTTTCATTAAATATTTTACAAGATAATTTGAGCTATCATTCAGTTGGACAAATGATTGAGGAAAGACTACCAGGAGTTTTCTCCCTGCTAACCTACCACTAACAACCTACAAAGCAAAGGTGCAATCACCGCCAGAGGTTTTGCCCTTCCTTGCTCTAGACAAAACAAAATCTGAACTGTGAGATGATTCCTCTCCATTTCAAGTGAAATGGAGAGGATCTTATTCCCTGGTATTGAGGGTTTGTTTTAAACTAGCATCTTTATTGTTTTCAGTACGGATATTGTCTCGGTTTTGTCGAGTTAGATTTAGTATGCAACAAGGCTTGGATGCCCTTTACTTTGTGTTTTGGACTTTGTTGTATATCCTGCTTTTTCGGTAATAATCAAGAGAAAAAAAAAGGAACTGTTATCAAAACAATTCACAGCTCCACACAATCCATGTAAATATTAAGTCTGTCTAACCACCATATTGCCCTTGCCCAGCTTACCGTTAGAAGCCCAAAAAAGGGGGCGGGAAGTTGACAAACATGACATGCAACCAATACAACCCTAAGTTCTTTCTAAAACTTTCTTCAATAGTCAAAAAGCTAAAGCAATTGAATCCAAAATTTTTCAATTTAATAAGACTTCGGCACTACATTTGCAGAATCTCTTAATTTTAGGTTACCTCAGTTTAAAGTTCTAGACAAATAGCACATAAAGGAATAGCGGTAGGAATATTGTACCTGTAACATACACCCAAAGCTAGTATATCTCATCATCTGGAACATCAGGTGTCAAGAATTTCCTAGGATCTTTACTCATTTCCTCATAATTCAGACTTGCTTTCACCTTTTCCGGCACAGGAGCTAGAGGAATAATGCTATCTCTATCAATAACTCCATCAATTATTCCATATTCAACTGCTTCTATAGGGGACATGTAACGATCCCTATCAATATCTTTCTGGACTTGTTCGAATGAGCGACCAGTGGATCCTGAAATAATTCTTGTGACATTATTCTTATTATGCATGACTTCTCGGGCTTGAATTTCCACATCTAGTGCTTGGCCACTAGCACCTCCGAGAGGTTGATGAATCATGATCCGTGTATTGGGCATTGCCAGACGCTTGCCTTTAGTGCCACCACCAAGGATTATGGAAGCTGTCGATGCTGATATGCCAAGTGCAACTGTGGAAACATCAGCCCTCACAAGCTGTAAAACATCATAGATGGCCATCGTAGCACTGAAACAGATAATAAGAGCAAAAATAAAAAATCAGCGAATAGAAAGAGCAAAGTAGGGTAACTAAGAAACCAAATAATATAATAAGAAAGCTAATAATATAGCAAATGAGATGGCGCTAAATGTGGAAATTCCATTAAGGAAACTATGGTCATATTTGCTAACGATTATGAAACCACTTCTCTTTTAAAACACAAAAATACACTTTTTAGAAAATAGTTACCAAATGAAACACTTTACAAAAAAATAAAACACAAAACACTTTTCAAAATATAAAATGCATTTTTTAGAAAACTTCCCACGCCTTATTCAAATATTTTGAGAAAACAAGTACTTATTTTTTCAAGTGTGGAAGCTGACTTATTTTTACCAAAAAAAAAAAAAAAATTATAAATAGAGAGTTGACCGCACAGCCACCCCTAATGGAGGAGAGGGCTTAGGGGTGACTACGTGGCCACCCCCAATAGGTCAGAGGTGGCTGTGTAGCCACCTCCACAAGACCATCTCTATCTTGGTCAAAGGTGGCCGCGCGACCACCCCTTCTCCTCTGTTGAGGCTGGCCGCACAACAATGTCTTTCATTTGGGGATTTTTTAATTTTTTTAATAAGAAGTCACCCTACACCTTTGAAAAAATAAGCATATTTAGTGTTTATTTCTTTAAAAATACTACACTAAAAAGCTTACCAAACAATTTTCTTCTATGGATCCAACAGACAATACTTTTCAAATGTGGATTGCACATATACTTCTCAATTTCTATCACATCAAAAACTCTTTTCAAAACAACACATGAAAAGCACCTTTCAAAATCATTAGCAAATGATGCCATAATTTTCTAGGTTATCTTGACTTAGTTTTCGCTTTTGATTTCAACTGTACTTGTAGCAAAGAGTTAGCATGGTATTTCCAATTTCATACAGAGAGGTTGACACAAACCTTTGGTAGAACTTACCATTAAAAATTGACTTGCAAAGAGAGGGTGCCCAAGAGCTTATATATCCATGGTTAAGATTAAACTTAACTCATGTGGGATACAAGGATCGTAACATACCACCACACTCTACAGCCGATGTTTACAGCGGCCCACGCTATTGACACTAACCCAATTGTAGCCCTTTATATTTTTGGCGGCTCTATTCATCTATTAGTATTCAATGACTTAATACTATGTTCATACATAGTACCAAGACATAAAAGCTATGTTTGTTAACCTCCTTTCTCCTTCCCCTTTTTCTCTCCTTCAAAATCAACACCACTATTAATATTCTATCAATAACTTTTTAACAATTTTTTTTACTTTTTATATCACATCACTCATTTTTAATTACTATTCAAATAAAAAACTCACTAAAAAACTAAACATTTTTATTTTTCCATACAAAAAATTCATAACATTCTTCCAACTTTATATCACATCAATCACTTCTTGTTAGTATTCCAAAACAAAAACATCTTTAAACACTTAACAAATACATCCAAGGTAGCTATCTAGCTTAAATAGAGGGTCCCAACTCAATATGGTAGTTCTTCCCCAGCCCGCTATTCCTTCCTAAAGTCAAGGTGAATGGCGAACGAACTCAGTTGCGGACTCAGACGTGCTGATACTAAGACTAGAAGAGGCTTTAATTCGGCCTATAGGTTGCCTCATCCGTAACTCAACCACAAAACCACAACCCATTCGATCCCATACTCAAATTGGGTCCGATCCTATTCTCGACATAGAACCTGGCTCTGATACCAAATAATACAAACTTTGAGTAAAACTCACACTTGAAAATCTGCTTGCAAAGAGAGGGTGTCCAATAGCTTATGTACACATAGTTAAGATTAGACTTAACCCATGTGAGATACAAGGATCGTAAAAGAGGACATACATCACAACAAGCCAGATGCTTTTTCAAATACCCACTGCACCATTACATGTGCAAATCATAAATAACCGTCACGTGACCTTGCTAAAACTAACATAAAAGTCCCTATCTCACACCAAACTCCATAATTATAATCTATCATCAAGCAACAAAAGATCTCATAGGCTGCCATCATCCGTCAAGGCATTGGAAATAAAAAATATAACCGAGGAATCAAATATGATTTCCTTCGCATCACACCTACAAATTGGATTGCATCACACAAACTTAACAGCATATAGCTAAAAATCTCATACACCTTGTTCTCCTTTTTTAATTGAAGCTTACATCAATAATTGGAGAAAATTAAACCTAACCCTAATAAAACTTGGACTCTATGGTAACAATATTTAGACAAGTTAGTACTTATCAAAAAAAAAATATTTAGACAAGTTAGTCTGGGCAATAGAGCCTTCTCTTGAAACATCAAATAGGGAATGAATCTCATCTTTCTTCCTTAACCCCAATAGCATATTGCTGATAATTCACAAAACTTGTTCTCCTTTGAATTGGAAGTGTTACATAAATATTTATAGAAAACTAAACCTAACCCTGGAGAACTTTGACTCCATTGGCTTTGACTGCTAAGCTGAAGTTATTAAAACCCACAAATGTTATAAGATCCATGGCCACAAGTACAATCCATATCTATTAATTCTAAAACCAAATAAATAAGACAGACTCCTTAAATGAAATAAACTAAATTAAAATAAAAAAATTTCCTTCCTGTCTGCATTTTGAGCTAGAGCTCATTGGTGTTCAAGAATACATGCAATTTACACACACAAGTAATGCAGTTCTATACATAAGTAACTATGCTTGAGGAGTTCTAGACACTGAGTTCTAAATCACAGCTTGCACACTCACTACAATCACTTACCTTCAGAAAGTTATTAGGGAAGAAAATGACCAATTTATACTTGGGAGCATTTCCCAGACCCAATTCACATTGTGTCTAACTATGTCAACAAGTCATGATGGCAATCGGTGGCTGTCAAACACTCTAGATTAAAATCTTCGATATATTTTTGAAATGTACAAATCCAAAACTTTGCACATACAGGCTCTAGAATCCAAGTTCATGTAACATCATAGCATGAAGTGTGGTCCTCTTGTGAATGTGTGTGAACTAGAGCTAAGAGATTACGTTTTGTCTAATGGGGACAGCTTCATGAGGCCTAGTACCTTTATTTCCTAAGTTTAAGGGGAAGAGAGGAAAATAAAAAGAGTAGTGCCTTCACTTATTAATACTTGACACTTATCAAACACCAATATATCATATCACCTATTAAGGATATTATGATCAGCATTTCTAAAATAGAACTTTTTTTTTTTTTCTTTTCGATAAGTAATCGAGATACCATTAAAAGCGTAAGACGCTTCCAGGTACACAAGAAGTGATAATGAAAAAACACATAGCTAGAAGGAGAAAAGAGGATAAGGAAATTATGATAACTAATCACCAAAAGAAAAACAATTATAGTTGTCCAAAGATATAGAGTATAGAAAAATAAAGCCTTAATTTCCTCCGACGTCCTCTCACGATCTTCAAAACTTGTCATTTTTTTCCCACCACAGACACCACATCATACACGAAGACCCCATCTTCCACACAACAACACTCCGAGCGCTACCAAGAGTCCACCAACACGCATATAAATCAACTACGCGTATAGGCATAACCAAGACAGCTCAAATCAACTGAAGAAAACATCCCATAACGCCTCGACAATCTCACAATGGAAAAAAAATGGTCCCAGACTTCCCATTCCTTTTACACAATCAAACTTCAATCACTAGAATCAACCTCACAACCTCACAATGCAAAATCAGTTGGTAGTTAACTAGCTACTAAGCAAAAGACATGGTCAAGATCGATCAAAGGCCAATTTAAACAGTCAAACTTCAATCACTACAATCAACTTGGAAAAAAAAAAAAACATCTTTAGCTCATACAAAGCCTCTGTTAATTCACCCACCAACCTCTTTATCTACTCTAACTAGGTGAACTACTCTATTTTCTCGGCAACCAAATACAAAATAACATTAGAAAAAATATTTTTCACCTCAAAGCCCCGCCAGGGGAATTGATAAAAAGACGGATATCCTTAGTGTGGTCCTGAGCGTCCAAGAGCAGCAACTGACTGATAATAGTATCGGCCACGAAGTCATCTATCTGGCTCCCCAAGAAAACAATCCTCTCCCTGAGCAAAAGCCCCATGGCATCGGCCTCGCCGCCTCTCGTGGCGGTCGCAGGGGCCTGCGCAGACGCGCCCGAGGGTTCGAAAGTGACATGGGGCTGTTCTCTCCGCTGGGTTTCGAAGGCCAGGCCGAGGGCTAGGGATTTGGGGGGTTTGGGAGCGGCGGTGCGGAGGGAGTTGTAAATGAAGGGTTTGGGGAGCTTGAATGAGGAGAAATGGTGGGAGGGTTTGGAGCGAGAGAGGAGGTGAGGGCATAATAGGGAGGGTGATGAAGAAGAGGATGAGATTGATAGCAAATCCATGGCCTGGTCTCCGAGACGAGAGTGTAACGCCGAGTGGGAGAGGAAGTGAGATGCGTTTAGGTGAAGGAGTTCCCAAACGACTTCAAAAATTACCAATTTTGTTTGGTATTTTTGTGAACTACGGTTATTCGCGTCGATGACAAAATTAAAAAAGTAATAAATTAATTAAAAAAATTGAAAAAAAAAAAAATCACAAACCCTACTTTTTCTTTTTCCTTTTTTTTTTTTTAATAAGACTTTCCATCGAAATAATGTCGTTTCAAATTCCTAAAAATTCTTAAGAAGATAAATATTCTTATAAATTCGAAAGAAGTAGAAAAAACCAAAAAAAAAGAAAAAAAAAAAAACACGGCCTCTGTGTTGGGTCACCAAACTTAAAATGGTTTTGTAAAGAAAGGATAAAACAATTAAATGGAGTTGAGAAGGATTTAAAGAGTGAGATATGAAATGCTTTTGTAAAGTAAGTAACTAGAGTGAAATAAATTACGAAACTTTTGCTCGGCCCTCTCTCCTAAACCCTCTGAAATCTAATAACTCTCTCCGGTTGCTTGGGGTGAATCTACCTCCTCCCTCCTCCTTTTCCCCTTTCTGTCTCGTACTTCATCCAAATTGGCTGGGCCTCGTACTCATAATTTGTGATGGAGACCTCATTTCCACTTCTTTCGATCTCTTCAGTGTTTTTAGAAGTTGGGCTAGATTAAACTCTCTTAGTTTGTTCGACTTTCTTGAAAGTTGGACTAGATTTAAGTATTTAAAGATTCTCGTACCCAATGATTTTAACTAGGGGTGGGCAAATTAACCGTTTATCGCCTACTGACTGTCACCGAACCATTATCAACCGACAACCGACTTCCGATAGTCGGTAGGTAATAAAAAAAAAAATTTTGTCGGTTAACTGAACTGATTTATTTTTTTTAAAAAAAAAATTGAAATCAAAACAACGTCGTTTTGAACCCTATACACTCCTTATATTCATCACTATTTTTTTTTTTTCCCTAACCCAATACCTCTAATTTATCACCTCGCTCTTGTCTTTCGTCAAATAACCGATTTAACTGACCGAACCGATTAACCGATTAACTAAAAAAGTCAAAAATATTCCTTGTCAATATGAAGTCGGTTAATTAATCGACTTAACCGACTTCTATAGTTTGGTAGGCGAAAATGCTCCTACCAACACCGACCGAACCGATACTCACCCTTAGTTTTATCCATTATAATGGGCTGCAGTTTTCATTGACTGCATTTTCAAGTGACTTTTACCTTCTTGGGTTTCCCCTTGTGCTATGAAATACTAATTATCTGTTTGGATTGAGTTTTTTTCCATTATTAGCTTTAGCTTGTTGCTTATTTGTTCTGTTCTTCTGTACCCTGTTCTATAATTGTTTCTTTTGGAATGAATAAATGAACCTACCAAAAAAAAAGAAAGTGCAAATAATTTTTTTTAAAAAAAAAATGATTTTTCTAGATAAAATTTGGCTGAAGTTAAGAAAATGAAATGTAAATACTCATGGCAATTATAGCTAATGATGACTAGAAACCTTACGTTATTAACTAAATATATTTTATTAAGGAAACCACAGTGATGTAATATATCTTGATTTCATGTGTCCAGAATTCAAAAAATAATAATAAAAAGTTCATGTGTCATGGTTTATTGTTTTTTTTTTCAATAATTAATAGCATATTTAGGATTATGTTGAAAAATAGAGCTTTTAAAATTAAAAAAAAATAGAAAAAGCTTTAAAAGTGTATTTTAGCCATTTTTAGAGTAAAAAAGTCAAAGAAATACTTTTTTGAAGTTTTTTTTTACGAATGATGCAGTTGGGATTGCAATTTCGTAGACAAAAAGTACAATTTTAAACAAAATCATAAAAAAATGGATCATTATAGATTGCGTTTTTTAAAAATTGTGATTCAAAACCCCATAAAATATGTGTTTTCAAATCTCAAGTAAGGAGTATTTTTTTGAAAACGCATAATTTTAAAGGTTAACTGTGATTTTAAAGGTCAAACTGTAACACCTCAATCCTAACCCTAGTTAAGATTTGAAGAATTTTGGACCTTGGGATTAGTTGATGTCTAGTCGGGATAAGTTCAAGAGAATTTTGGAGTTAGGTCAGACCTCTAAGTCATTTTCAGACCTGTAGAATCGATCCTCTTAGCATGAGGATCGATCTTGACCACAAGATGATCAATCCTCATGCCATATCAGCAATAGGATCGATTCCATCACGTTAGAATGCGATTTTAGAATTTTTTGAAGCCCTAATGCGACTCTAACGTCTATATATTCATCATAAACTTTCTGTTTATGAAATCTTGACAATAAGTAACAGATTTGGCTTGTAAAGAACCAGATCTGAAATCTGCTTTAGATCTGAGATTGACACAATGGTGGAGGGCGAGGCGAGGCCAGAGGAGGGTGTTGCAGGAAAGGGAGGTGGACCGGAGACGGAGGCAGACCAAAGGCTAAGTTTTAGGGAGGAAAAATAAAGAAACACCCAAAAAGGAGCAAAAAACTGAAAGCAATAAAAGGGAAGGGAGGAGGGAGAGGTTGGGGATCATCCCTCCTCCCTTGAAGAGTACACTGACAATGCTAACAGACCTCACAAGGAGGAAGATCACCTTACTCTTCTAGAGAGAAGGAAGAGCTTCTCTCACTAGAGAGAAGTCTTAACCCAGTGTTATAATTAGTTATAGTAGACTTAATAGTAGGATTTATACTTAATTAGAAGTATCTGTCTAACCACGAAAATGTAAAAAAACAACAGTTTTGGACGACTCTAGAAATTTGCTTCCATATAATAGCAGATTCTGTTGTTTCTCTCCATTTCCTTCAAAAAAAAAAAAAATCTATTTCCCAAAGTCTGGTACATTATAATACCATTTGTTTTTAAAGAAATAATTAATCACTTTTCTTTGCGTTGTTTCTTTTCCATATGTACTCGTTCTTTCTTGCGTTGTTTTTGTTAACACTCCATGATAACTGATAAGGCAACGTCAATGGAGAGGTCCACATGAACAAGCCCCTCATGCCCAAGGCCTTTATCGAACATTAAAAAATGTTACTCTTCTGTTGTTGATTCCCTTAAGTTCTCAAAGATCGACCACTTGCTTCAATGGAAATATATGTCTGATATTGTCGTTCACGGTTCTAGTGTCGTTTTTTCTCCACAAGAACTGAAGGTTTTAAAAAAGTCTCTAGGGTTTGTGTCTAACCTTATAGCGAGTCGACAAGTACTCTAGTGCTTGATACCCACTCACGCACCTGAATTCCTCTCCCTTGATTCTTTCTGTGGCCTCCGGAAAGCTTTAATTACAACACCGATACCATATTAAATAATTATCATTGTTTAAAAAATTTAAATTAATAAAAAATAATTTATTTAATTATTTAATTTAATGATAAATACAAAATTATTATAGTTAATCTAAATTACAAATCATTTCATATGGTATTAAAATAAATTCATAGGTTCTTGTGGATTCTGTTAGATGCCACGTCAATACCAATAAAATAACAACTCATGTCACTCTTAATAAAAAAATATTAAATTTATAAAACTAAAAATTAATTAATTTTTTTTATAAAAAAAAACAAAGAAAAACAAAAAGAAAAAAAGAGAATGGGTGGCTGCAAGGGGGTGGCCTGCATGGTATAATTATCTTTTTTTAAAGAAAAAAAAATTAAATTTTTAGTTTCATATATTTATATTTTTTTTTATTAAAAGTGACACATATTGTCATTTTATTAGCACTAACGTGCGTGGCATCTAATGAAATCCGTTAAAAAATTTAACAAAATTTGACTCTAGAGATTAAATTATTTTTTTGGCATACCACAAAAAATTTTGAGTTCATTTTAATACCACATAAAACAATTTATAATTTAAGCCAACCACATAAATTAATTTTATATTTTTCTCTTTAATTTATATTCTAACAAGTATTACTCCATACGCAAAGTTGGCTATATACAAAGTCATTTATATTTAATCATTAGAAAGCTTGACATTGGTGTACAACATGCAAAACCCTTTCAGGATGCAATAACCAGAGATTTTTATACCGGGAGAGAGCTTATTGCAAATTAGTGTAATTACATAAACTGATTTAATTTTTTGTTTTTATGAAATTCATGAATAAATAAATAAATAAAAAGAGGGGAGAGGTAATTGGAGTGGCCCTCACTAGCGGAGGACTAGGGGGAAGCAGAAATTTCCACACACAATACTAATTAATGGAAAGCAAATATTGCCATCAATGCACCCTTGACCACTAATCAAATATGAGGTGAGCTCCATGTATTATACAGTACTTCTGTCTATTCCTGCCTCCACTGTAGAACCAGCCTGTTGGTTTCCGTCTCTCTGATAATTAATGTTTGCCATTTATTAGAATAATTTGAAAAGAAAAGAAAAGAAAAAAAAGTCTTTGGACGGTGATGAGAATTATGCATCAGGGAAAGAGAAGCAATGTTTGTGTAGAATTACTGAAATTCCTTCTGCTCACTCTCATAAATGAATTTAAAATCATTTTATGTAATTCATTTAAAATCATAAATGAAAACTTCCTTTCTTTAGAGAAATTTTTAACATTTTTAAACAGTTTTGTTTTTTTTTTTTTTTTTGGTAGTCAAATTCTTGGAATTTAAAGTCCGGCATTTTAGAAAAAATAGAGGATTTCTCAAATATTACTCGGTAGAACATTTTCCTACAAGCACAAATATGAAATTGGCTGCATTTGTAGGAAAAATTAAAACTCCAAAAAGGGTTGAAAATGAAACACTTGATAAGCAAATGAGCGTGTGCTACAAGGCACAACTTAATTAGTCAAGCCCCGGACTCCACGTTTCTACCTTCAACAATCTGATCGACCACTTTTTCTTTGTGGTCACAACGAGCTCTTCTCTAGTTTACGTTGACAGGAGAGGAATTTTGGTACACTGAGTTATTATCTTCTAATTAAGTGGCTTTACCAACTATTCCATACGAAACAATGATACAAGAATTAAGAATAGAGAAATGTTGTTCATCAGCCTGGGCTGAATGAACAGTCATTTAGTCCAGGCACATGAACAGTATTTTCGTGGGCTCATAAACAGTAAATTTTTTTTTTTTTTTTACTCTAATCCCTGCCCAGGTTGAATGACTGTTCATTCAGCTTGGGCTTATGCCAATCACTGCTCTTAAGAATATATACTGGGCCCAAACCAATTTCCAAAGAGAAATTTTATACACACTCTTATACTTTTAAGTGCACATTTTTTGATCTAACACTAAAAATTACCATTGAATTCAGAATTTAATGGTAATTTTCAGTGCCACGTCAAGTGTTAGGGAGTGTGCATTTGAGTGTGAGAGTGTATATAACATTTCTTATCCCGGAAAGACGAGTTTCTTTTGGTGCCACCAACTACCAAGTCACCAAAATATGGATTTTGGTGCCACCAACTACCAAGTCACCAAAATATGGAAGAGATGAGAATGTGGAAAATAATCTCACAATGCAAGCTTATATGATACAATGATTCACCTCCACAACATATATATAAAAGTCGTTTAACACCCATTAAAATGTTCTACATAGACGGTGATGAGAATTATGCATCAGGGAAAGAGAAGCAGTGTTTGTGTAGAATTACTGAAATTCATTCTGCTCATTCTCAAAAATTATAATGATTAAAATCATAAATGAAAACTTCCTTTCTTAATAGAAATTTTTAACATTTTTAAACAGTTTTTTTTTTTTTTTGGTAGTCAAATTCTTGGAATATAAAGTCCTGCATTTTAGAAAAAATAGAGGATTTCTCAAATATTACTCGGTAGAACATTTTCCTACAAGCACAAATATGAAACGAATTGGCTGCATTTGTAGGAAAAATTAAAACTCCAAAAAGGGTTGAAAATGAAACACTTGATAAGCAAATGAGCGTGCACGACAAGGCACAACTTATTTAGTCAAGCCCTATACTCCACGTTTCTACCTTCGACCACTTTTTCTTTGTGGTCATAGCGAGCTGTATTCTCATTTGGTCGTTTACGTTGAGAGAGGAATTTTGGGACACGAGTTATTATCTTCCAATTAAGTAACTTTACCAACTATTCCAGAGGAAATAAGGACCTTCTAGAATCAGACTTTTTAGGAGGTCATCCATCTTGGTATTACTCCAACATAAACATGTTTAACTGCGGAGTTCTAATAGGTTCATGTCCATCACGACTTTAAAACGCCTTGTGTTAAAAAGAGTACGAATATAAATATAGACGCATTTTCATCCCTATACCCAAGCAATATGAAACGCCACTCCCACACTTTTAAATACACATTTTTTGATCTTACATTAAAAAGTACAATTGAATCCAAAATTTAATGGTAACTTTCAATGTTACATTAGGCGTTGGGAAGTGTGAAATTATGAGTTTGAGAATGAGAGTATGTATAGCATTTCTTATCCCCGTAAGATGAGTTTCTTTGGTGCCACCAACTACCCAAGTCACCAAAATATGGGAAGAGATGAGAATGTGGAAAATAATCTCAAAATATGATACAATGATTCACCTCCACAACATATATAAAAGTCGTTTTAACACCCATTAATATTCCCGGCCCACACCTTTTTTGTATAAATTCGACCTCTTCTCTCTCTGTTGTGCAGCACACTCATGGCGCTAATTATAGAAAGGCCATCCATTCCCTTGCTCTTGTTTTTTATTTTAGTGCAGCCATGCATGCTTCCATTGGTCCAAACTTCCACCAACTTTACCGATGAAACAGCTCTCCTTGCCTTCAAATCTAAAATCAGTTCCGGTCTTAATGAAACTGACTGGTCGACAAGAAAGAACTTTTGCAGTTGGATTGGTGTCTCATGTAGCCGACGCAGGCAAAGAGTTGCAGCTTTGAACCTTTCCAACATGGGTCTTCAAGGCACCATTTCTCCTCATATTGGTAACCTCTCTTTCCTAGTCTCGCTTGATCTTTCTCACAACAATTTCTTTGACTTTGTGCCCCATGAGATCAATCGTCTGCGTCGCTTGAGAATACTCCAGCTGTCGTCCAACTCATTGGAAGGTAGTGTCCCTCCAACTTTGCAAAATTGCTGGAAGCTTCGAGAAATAGATCTTAGTATGAACCATCTTGTGGGTTCAATTCCACCGTCTCTCAGCAATTTGTCCTCCTTACAGCTCTTGAATTTGGGAAACAACAGCCTAACTGGTCCACTCCCTTTTGTCATCTTTAATGCATCTTCTTTAACCAAAATTCATCTTTCCATAAATCACATCTCAGGAACTCTTCCAATGGATCTTTGCCGCCAATGCCCTAATCTTCAAAGACTATATCTTTCGTACAATGAGTTCAGCGGTCAACTTCCTTCACAGATGAATTACTGCAAAGAACTTGTATACTTAAATCTAGGGTACAATAAGTTTGATGGGAGTATTCCGCAAGGTTTTGGGAGTTTACAAAAGCTTAGAAGCCTATCTCTTGGAGGTAACGACTTAACTGGTACTATACCTGCTATAATAAGTAATTTGTCGATGTTATATGAGTTTGCAATTGAGGTTAACAAAATTAAAGGAAGCATTCCGAGTGATTTATGGCGTCTTCCGAAAATTATGATATTGGAGTTTGAAGGGAATAATCTCACGGGGGAAATACCCCAACAAATTTTCAATATTTCCTCTCTATATGCAATCTCCTTGGCATATAATTCCTTCTTTGGAAATCTTCCATTAGATACCGAGCTTTTCTGCCCTAATCTTCAAATTCTGATTATTTCTCAAAACAAAATTAGCGGTCGAATCCCATCACATCTTTCAAATTGTTCCCAGCTCCTTGACCTAGGTCTTACTGGAAACTTGCTCTCTGGACCAATACCCAAAAGTCTTGGAGACTTAACATATATCGAAAAACTTTTTCTAAATGATAATCAGCTGAGAGAGGAGCCTGGAGATCAAAAGTATAGTTTCCTTTCATCTTTATCTAATTGTAGATTTTTGAAAGACTTGCTGATATCTTACAATCCCTTGGATATTACTATTTCGGATTCCATTGGAAACTTTTCAGTTTCTCTTAACACCATTGATGCTTTTCAAAGCCAAATAAAGGGCCATATTCCGGTGGAAATTGGTTCCTTGAAAGGCTTGACCTTTCTTAATTTGGGCAATAACAGTTTGATTGGAAACATACCGTCAACATTTGGGAGATTGGAGAACTTGCAAAGATTGTTTCTTGATAATAACAATATTGAAGGATTCATTCCAAAAGAATTGTGTCAGTTGAGGAATTTGGGAGAGTTATCTCTCTCAAACAACAAAATCTTTGGATCCATCCCAAATTGCATTGAAAATCTTAGTCGTTTGCAAAAGCTAAACCTTAGTTCTAACAGATTGGAATCTTCAATGCCATTAAATTTATGGAGCCTTGAAAGTATATCATCCTTGGATCTATCAATGAATTCCCTGGTTGGATATTTGCCTCCAAACATGAAAAAGTCAAATACTATTGAACATGTGGATTTGTCTCGGAACCAAATCACTGGAAATATTTCAAGCATCATTGGAGCTTTTGAAAGCTTAAGGTATCTTGACTTGTCAATGAACTCATTTCAAGGAAACATTCCACAATCTTTTGGAAATTTGAAAGGATTGGATGTGTTAAACCTTTCATACAATAATCTCTCCGGTGTAATTCCTAAGTCTCTTGAGTCACTTTCATATCTCAAATATTTAAATGTTTCTTTCAACGAGTTATCAGGAGAGATTCCATCAGGTGGGCCTTTTGCGAACTTTACGGCTGAATCATTTTTAGGAAATAGAGCACTTTGTGGGAATCCAACTTTTGAAGTTCCACCTTGTCCAACTCCAGGCTCCAGAGGATCAAGGGCAAAACAAATTTTGCTCAAATATTTTCTTCCTTCTATTGCTTCAATAATACTATTTGTAGCACTAATTTATATGCTGAGAAGACACCGAGAAAGTAAAATGCAGGTTCCAAGTTTACTTCATACATTGCCTATGTTGGAGCATAGAATGATTTCATATCAAGAGCTTTGCCAAGGAACAAATAATTTTTGTGAAAGTAACTTGCTTGGAGCGGGAGGTTTTGGTTCTGTATATAAAGGAAAACTATCTGACGAAAGAATTGTTGCTGTCAAAGTTTTAAATTTGCAATTGGTTGGTGCTTTTAAAAGTTTTGATACAGAATGCGAGGTATTGCGGGCAATCCGACATAGGAATCTTGTTAAAGTCATAAGTACTTGCTCCAACCCTGAATTTAGAGCTTTGATACTTCAGTACATGTCGAATGGCAGCCTTGAAAAGTGGTTATACTCTTTTAACTATTGCTTGAATCTTCTTCAAAGAGTAAACATTATGATTGATGTCGCATTAGCGTTGGATTATCTCCATCACGGTCAATCAGAACCTGTGGTGCACTGTGATTTGAAGCCTAACAATATCCTTCTAGACGAGGACATGGTTGCACATGTGGGTGACTTCGGCATTTCAAAGATTTTAGTCGAAAACAAGGATGTGACACAAACCAAAACTCTTGGTACACTTGGCTATATTGCACCAGGTACATGACTTCACTACTACCTATTCCATTACTAAAATGCTAACTATCCAATAGTGGCTACAAAAACAATTGTGTTATATGCTTTTTTTGCTCACCAGGTTATTGCATCATTGAAAATTTTGACTATATATATATTATATAATATATATATATATTATAATTTAAAGTTTTTAATTTTAATTTTTTTTTCTTTTTGGCTGGAATATATGATTACTCTTTTTCTTCAGATTACTAACTTAAGGCATTATTGAAAATTTTGAGTGTTGATAGAGTATGGTTCAGAAGGAAAAGTATCCATCAAAGGTGACATTTACAGCTATGGTATAATATTGTTAGAGATGATCACAAGGAAGAAACCCACCAATGACATGTTTGCTGGAGGATTGACTTTGAGGCAATGGATAAATGCATCACTTCCTGATAAAATGATGGAAGTTGTTGATAACGGTTTACTAAGAATAGAATCAGGAAGAGACCTAATTGTCATGCAAAGTATTCTTTTATCCATCATGGAATTAGGCTTATGCTGCTCTGAGGAGTTACCAAACGAAAGAATTGATATCAAAGAAGTGCTTGCTAAGCTTAGCAAAATCAAATTGACATTGTTTGAAAATAGAAACAGGGCTATCTGATATCTTTGAACATGGTTTTGTATCGTTTTGTGTTTTGTAGTCTCATAAATTACTTACAAATGTATTTCATATTTCTGTGTAACTTGTCATGTTTAAAAAATTGTTTGGAATTTTCTAGCATCTTCTTGTACTTGAGACCTTACATCTTCTTCGTTTACCTTACTCTTTTTTAATTGAGATCATTTCCTATATCACTCCACATAGAACTAAGAAGCCGCATAATTAATGGTCTTCTACTTTGGAATATTTGATTAGATATGAGTACAAAAAGAATGCATATTGAGGGTTAATTACTCTTTTTATACTCAGATTCGGCCTCCTAGCCAAGGATCTATTAGAGAATTTTCCACTGGAATCATGTGTTACTCTTAACTAGAATTTAAGAAAATATTTAAACAACAACAAACTCAATTACAATAAAAAATAAAAACACACAAATTATTAGAATAGGGTAAAAAAAATTTGGTATCAAGAACGGATTTGTGGAGTTCATCCATAAGAATAATGCAGGAATATAAGTTTTTTCACCCAACATTTTAATTTGTTACTCACCATACCAAATTGCAATTACCTCCCCCACATTCATAAATGAGAGAGTTTATGTTTGATTCATGTCATGAGAGGGGATTTGGGAGGGTAACTACTAATCTCTTGACATATGTTATGGAAATAATGTGGAGATAAGGTAGAAATTGTATTAAAGTATAATTTTATTAAATAGGGATTATATTTTTTTTAAGATTACCTTATATTATTAGATTTGTCGTATTAGATAGTGTTTGGAGTCACTAACGAGTATAATCTTCATTTGTTAGTGTTAGACTCTAGTTATCATTCTAGTTTTTCAGTTTTATAGTTATTCTCCTACTTATGCTATCTAAAATTTTAAACCCACCTCGTGTTTGTCAAAAAGTCTAGGTTTCCTTTACGAATCTAAAGGTCTCTAGGTTTCCTCTATGAATCTAAAGGCCTAGGTTCCTTAAGAACTATCTTTATGTGTTTAAGAAATTATTCATTAACAATCTAATTTTGTATACTAGTTGTATTTATTAAAAGAAAAATCAGTCTTAATGACTTGTAAAAATCAAAATTATTATTAATTAATGGCTTTCACTATAACTTTCTATTACATTTTAGTAAATAGAATAATTTCTATAAGGAATTGATGCAAACAAAGTCCTTTGTGTTATCCATTGAGAGGATGACACATCAGCATAAAAACATCATATGTTTACCTTTCTCTATCCATTCAAGAAAGGAAGAACTCATGAGATTAAAAAAAAAAAAAATCAGATTCTAAACAATATGAGCAAAATCTACCATTCCAACGATACATTCTGAACCCAAAAGAACAAAATCATCAAATTTAAAACAAGAAACGTATCGCCGACACAGACGCGACAAATTATATCAAGTTTTGCACTATCAAAACGCATGACATAAAAAAAAAAAAAGAGAGAGATAGAACAAAAGGAGAAACGGAAACCACATAATGCTTAAGGCAGAGAAACAAGTTAGAACCATTCCATAAGAACTAGATCTGAGTAAAAAGAAAAGGTATCAGTTTAATTAGAGAGAGAGAGAGAGAGAGAGAGAGTCGGACCATCGCCATCCTTGTCGAACAAGCTGAAGGCCTCCTTGAACTCAAAGATATGGTTGTCGGTGAGCTGGTCCGCCATTCTTGTTTTAAATTTGATTTTTTTTGGTTTTTTGGGTTCCTGAAGTATTGTCGGGATGATAGATTTTCCTCGGATTGTTTAAAATCTGATTTTTTATTTGTTTTTTATCTCGAGGTTTATTTATTATTCCTTTTTTTTTTCTTTTTTTTTTAATTTTGTTGATTAGAGCATCTCTAGCAATAGCATTCATAATAGCTCCTCAAAAAGTACAAACTTTTATTTTAACTACTCATTCTTCTATATACACTCCAACAACATCTTCTATTTCACCCTCTATTTTCTTTAAGTATTAATTTTAATAATTTTTTATTATTTTAAGGTGCTTGAAAATAATGAGAGAGAAGAGAGAGAACAAAATAATAATAAAAAATTAATAGAATGTGCTACAGTAAACTTTCATATTTGAAAGTTTATTGTAGCAAATTTATAGTAAACCTTTAAAATAGAGTGTATGCTGGAGATGAAAAAATAGGCCATAAGAACTAAATATAGCTAGTATACCCAATTTAAAAGCTTTGCTGGAGATGCTCTTAAGGATAGAAAAAATGTAAAAATTTGGTGTTTTCATAAAGATTAGTGCTAGACGTCCATTCAAAACGGACGTAGCCATGTTTGGTTGCTGTTTTGACTGTTTTCAAATCAGCAAAATGCGTTTATGTACTGTATGTGCATTTGATAAACTGTTTTAAAAATTAAAATAAGTGGAAATGAAAACACCAAAAAAATAAAATTTTGTAAACAATTTATACATGTTTTTTAAAATAGTTTTCGCTATTTTCATTTAGTCTTATTTATTTTTCTTCCACGATATATTTTATATATATTATTATACATATAATTATATATTATATACTTATGAATACATAATATTATATTCTTTTTACTTATAGAAAAATATAATAATTATATTTAATTATTTACATACTTATATTAATATTAGTATATTTATGACATAAATGATAATATTATATAATATATATCATTAATTATTTAATATACTTATAATAAATAACGTATAGCATTATAACATATAACATAATTATTATTATTATTATTATTATAACACACACACACACAAGTTGAGCCTTATACAAGTTTGTTTATGAACGTTAATTGAGTTGAACTAAGTTTAAACAAGTATGCATTATTTAATAATCGAGCTTATTTTTGTGTTATGAATAATCGTTTAATTAATGATTGAGTTGAGCTTGAGCCAAGCATAATCGAGCTGCGTTTGAGTATGTTCTCGAGTAATTTTGTTTATTTATAGACCTCTGCTTCATTTTCATGGTAATTTTTTTTTTTTCTCTTATATGTTTTGTTGGGTTCCATTCCATAGTATATATTTGCATCCACTTTGATTGCTTTTTTATCCCAGATTCCAACTTATTTTTTGTATTGGTAAAATTTGTTGTTGCAAATTTTATAATAAATCAATGCGTGATAAAGCGTGATAAGAGAAATTGTTTTTAAAATAGTTGTCCAAACAAAATTATATTAGTTTTATGTTTTCATAAACTGTTTTAAGAAACAGTTTTCCAAACGCTTTTTTAATGAAAAAACAATAAAAAAATTGTTTTATGTTTTTTGTTCTCGAAAATAGTTTTTTAAAACAAAAACAAAAACCAAATTGCCAAACGAGCTAGTGTCCATCTTGCTGAGCCACGCCAGTTTAGCTTTATAAAAAATAAAATAATAATATATATTTTTTTTTAATCTCAAATATGGTTTGTTGTTTCAGCTCCTCCCTCCATTCCCCCTCTCTCCTTCCTCTCCACTGTACGACCTCCCTCTCCTTCCTCACACCGTTGTCTGAGTCCCCACCTGGCCAAGAACAGTCCATTCTCCCATCTGGAGAACCAATTGGAGTTCTCTTCCCTCATATTACTTTCTCAACTCCCCAATTGCAGAACCAATTGGCTCTTCTTTTTTTTTTGCTTGTGGGGATACATGATATGAATAATTACAGACAACACTTGAAGAACAAAAAGGAAAGACAACACACACATGCACACACTGAAAATCTAAGATGGGGTACCTGGTCTGTTTGATGAGATATTTGTCTTTCTCCCTTCCCTCTCCATAATTCGTTACAGCCGAGAGAGAGGGAGAGTGGTGGTGGTGGTGGCGGCGTTGATGGGGTGGAGGGGATTGGGGGGGTGGAGAAAGACTAGATTGGAGAGAGGTTCCGGATTTGAGTAAAAAAAATTAAATTTTTTATTTTATTTTTTTAAAGGTTGTACTGTTGTGATTGGCTGGCCACGCCAGCTCAGTAAGACGGACACTTGAAGCACTACTCTTTATAACACTCATTTTTGTTGTTCTATGCTAATTTGTTATCTTCTCGATGGAGGATATAAATATTTAAAAAAAAATGATGTGACAAGTACCTATAAAAAACTTTATCTTTTAAGTAATTGGTGGATGGAAGATGGGTAATGAAAAATATAGGAGTAAGAATAATGATAGAAATTACTTTTGTGTTATTCTTGTGTCTACTTAAAATTGATGTGGCTTTTAAAATTATTATTAAATCAAAATTTAATAATAATTTATCACATATCTAATAATAATTTTAAAGATCGATATTCATCATCTTTATTCCGAATATGATTTAGAAGTTCACTTGTCATTCATGATCTGTTTAAAAACTAGCTTAGACATCCAAAATCATGCTCGTGCATATTCATTTATATCATTGCTTCTCATACTATTAACATATGAAGATTTTGCACAAAGCAATGTTACTCTTTACACTTATGTTATATTGACTAATGTGATGTGTTTTAAACAGTTTCTTATGTTTATTGGAAGGAGCTGCTCGCAAATTTGATCAGGCTGCTTAACAAATTACATTATGCATTTTTTACTCTAAATTTTCGAGTAATCCAAATTACTAATTTAACCCTACTTGTAGAATTTTTTTACGAATAGTATATGTAACTAAAATGGCAATAAGTTTGTCCAAGATATAGAGGTCAAAGTCTTTTATGGTTCTTTGGGATTATTTTTAATTATTGCCTATTTTTTGTTTACAGATTGGACATTGTTTTTTTCATTTGGGTCTATTGTGTTATGTAATTATGTACTTTAAAAAAAGAAAGAAATAAATAAAGTAACAAAACAGAGGCAATAATTTACAATTACATACTAACAAGGTTTTAGCCTAAATTAGGACCGTAAGAGAGCAGAGCTACTCATGAACATGTTTGAATTAGCTTGGCTCAGGATCGGTTTGTTTATTAAATGAACAGAGTTTAAACAAAAAATTCAGGCTTATATAAATTTAAGTTCGGCTCGTATAAACTCGATTTGGCTTATATAAGCTCGTATTATAACTTCACCTTTATTATCTTTAACTTTGTCATAAGAACATGTTAAGTATTTAAAAAAGTAAAAAAAAAATGTTATTCGTAATGTAATAGCTATAAGTTGAATTATTATAATTGTGAGTCTGTATATTGATATATGTGCCTTTATGTGTATATGAGTAAGTTTATGTGTATATATATATGTGTATGTGTGTATATGAATGTATATATTTACTATAAGATAAACATATAAAATTGATACTAGATTATTTAAGATTTGAGTTAATTTATTTAATTACTTAATCAAACAATAAATTTTAACCATAATTAAATAATTAATAATTAGTATTAATTAAAAAAAATTAAACAATCATAACATTTACTTTATATATAAAATGACTAAATTAATTGAGTAGCTCGTGACCAAATTCGAATTCATTCGAAAAATAAATGAATAAAGTTTGACAAATTATCTTGTTCAATAAAAAATTCAAGTTCGGTTCGTGTTAAAAAAATTAAACGAACAGAATTTAAACATTTAATGCTCAGCAGTACTCGGCTCGGTTACGGAAATAAGGAAAAACCACAAAAATATAAGGGATAAGACTATTGCCTATTGGCTCATTTTTTTCTGGGCAAGTACTATTTGGCGCCTTTATTTGCCTTCTTATCTCTTGCCATCGCTATCACTGGAAGCAACTCCATTGTTTCCCATCTCTCTCTCCACACCTTATATTACATATATATATTCAATTATGCATGATTGTACGAGAGAAATATTTTTGGCCCATCCAAGAGCATTTCTCATGAGCTCTTTAAAGTTTTTTTAAATTAAAAACAAAACTGTGTTTTTTTTTTGTTAATTTTATGTAGCCACTTTTCAAAACTTTTAAATAACAAATTCTATAAATATTTATTTATTTTAACTAAAAATTATTTTTTTATTCATGAAAAGTTTTGCTAATTTCACTATCTCACTTATTTGAAGAGACTTTGATGGAGAAAGAGAAAAAGTATTGAGGAGAGAAAATATAAAAACATAAAAAATAGAATAGAGAAAAAATGTTGTTTTCCATATTTAGAGAGAGATTTGACAAAAACTAGCTTGAAAAAATTATAAAAAGTTTGTTAAAAGGGGAATAATGAAAAGTCAACGGCTCGTTTGGGTGTCAAATTTAATTTGATTGTATTTGATTCTATGTTGACTTCACAGATATCGAGAAAAAAAATGGGTTTTAAAATTAGGTTTGGATGATTTAGAAAAAAATATTTGAGTAGATGATATATTTGAAAAAATATAATAAATATAATAATTATTAAAAATATTATATATATATATATAATTTTTTAAAAAAAGCTGGGGTGGCCGGCTACCACCTGATTTGAGTAGATGATATATTTGGAAAAAATATAATAAAATATAATAATTATTAAAAAAAATATATATATATTTTTTAAAAAAAGCTGGGTGGCCGGACCACCCCATGGGTGGCTCGGCCACCCCTCAAATTTTTTTTTTCCTTTTTTTCAGTTTTTTTTTTTTAAATAAAAATAAATTTTTATATTATTTTTGAGTTGATTAGAATAAATTTCAATTGAGTTGAAAAAATTAAATTGTTGAAGATTGTTGACTTTTATAAAAAATGAAAAGAATTTAGTTAAACAAAAAAAAAAAGAGTTTGCCAAACAAGCCCTTTTGAAGAATAAAGAGCTTGATCGGAATGCTATTTTATTACAATTTTTTGTTGCTCTTCTCCCGCCTTCTTCACTTTCCTCCTTTGCGCCAGCGTTTCCTGAACATCTCTTTTCTGTTTCTCTCTTACTCTCTCTGTTTCTGTCTCACTCTCTCTGGCGATTTTTCGAACTCACTAAACCCAAGCTCTGCCACTTCCAGCTCCGCCGGCCTCTTCGGTACTACTCTCTCTCTCTCTGTCTCTCTCTTTCTCTGCGCTATAGAATACCGAATACAGAGACATTAATGGAGGGTTATTGTTGATTCACACTTCAGCTACACTTGGGGAAAATTTTTTATGGAAAATTTTTGATAAAGATTTGATTTTTTCCATCTGGGTATTCTTTTTCTGATTCAAAGATTTCATTTTTTTCATCTGGGTATTATTTTTCTGCTTGATCTGGGTATTCTTTATCTGCAATGAAACAGAACATGGTGCTGTGTAGGAGATAATGAAACAGAACATGGTGCTTTGTTTTCACCTTAGTTTATTTGTTTAATTTGGTCTGTTTGGTTGTGGAGATGATGACGAAGAAATAAAAAATGACTCGAAGATTACACTTCTGGGTGTTTAAGAATGTAGAAGAAGCAAAAGATTAGCTCTACGTCATTTAAAAAAGAAAAGAAAAGAAAAGATTAGCTCTAGTTCAATTAAATGAACGAAATAACGTAATTGTTTAGGTGTTTGAGTCACAATTGTGCTGAATGTAGGTTTGAATCACAATTGTTTAGGTGCTTGAAAGTTTTAAATTTTATCATTATTAGTTGTTGAATCTTGGGGTATTATCGAGTATCAAATGCATTCAGGTCAACTTTGGACTGTTTTGAGTGTTGTTTTGCTTGATCTCCATTGTTTATGTCGGTCTGCTTATGGTGTGTTATTGTCATTTGGAGGCTTGGAGCTAATCTGCAAGATATTCATGTTACTTAGAGAAAGAGTTTTTGAGTAAAAGATGATCTTATTCGATGCATTAAACTGAAGTATATAGGGCTTTATGTACAGCAAGTACACACAAATTTACAGCAAGACAATTCCATAAATTGTGGGATTGTCAATTACAAAGATTCCAATTTCCTTATGTGAGGAGATGACATTTTTCCCTGTAGAGTTGAATTCCTTATTTATGCCTTTACTGATTGATGATCCTCTGCTGCACTGCTTTCCTTATTTCCATGATTTGATACTGCACAATCTCCTGCTGCACGGCTGGCTACTGATATTGCAAGATCTTCTCTTGCTGAATTAGGTCATTGGGTGAGGTGGCTGAAGAGTATTACCATTTCCATAATTTGCTGTTTTTTTGGGGATTATGTCATTAAATGAAGAAGTAATACTCTGTAACCAATTCTGTAACCAATGTTCTGCAGAGTATTAAATGTACAAGTGATACTCTGCAGAAAAAGTTGTTTTCAATTAAATGTAACAATTTAATTTGTTTTCAATGAAGAGTTACGCTGCAGAGTATTAATTCATTTTCAATTAAGAGTATTAAAAGTTGTTTTCAATTGGTTACAGAGAGTAACCAATTTAAGTTGTTTTCAATTAAATGTGAACTTGTTTGTTCTATTTGTTTGTCTTCAATTTATGTTGGAACTCGGTTCTATTTCTTAATACTCACGTTAAATGTGAACTTGTTTTATTTCTGCACCAATGTAAGCTTAAAACCAATGTTCTGCAGAAATAGAACCATTCACATTTACGTTGATGCAGAAATAGAACTAAATGTAGAAGTTCACATTTACGTGAACTAGAAATTGAATGTACAACATTACATTAACACAATGTCATGACAGTTTAAGTGGTTGGAAGTAGTTGCTCAAAACCAATAAAAAAAACTAATATTTAGTTAAAGTAGAGAAATATTAAGAGAGTTTGGTGTATGAAGCTTTTTAAAAGTGATAGTTAAAATAACAAAAGTAGAATTTTTAGCCAAAATTTGGCTAAACTTTAGAGAGCTCATTGGGGATGCT
The DNA here is from genome assembly GCA_900184695.1 of Betula pendula. NCBI lineage: Eukaryota > Viridiplantae > Streptophyta > Magnoliopsida > Fagales > Betulaceae > Betula > Betula pendula. The sequence goes on from FXXK01000382.1 coordinate 153,278, forward strand.
CTAAGACTATTGCCTATTGGCTCATTTTTCTCTAAGCAAGTACTATTTGGCGCCTTACTTTCCCTCTTATCTCTTGTCATCGCTATCATCAAAAGCAATCCCATCGTTTTGCATCTCTCTCTCTCTGTGACAGATTTCTCACTCAGGTATTTCTTTCATTTATGTTATCTCAACCCATTTGTCATTACATCTCTATCTATATTCAGAATTTCACACCTTTAGTTATATATTATATATATAATATATATATATATATATATATACTTATTATGGGCTATGGGGATGTTAAAATCTCCTAAAGACTGAAGTTTAAGATAATAATATAATACTAAACCCCAGTTTCTTTAGTCCCGTTTTTCTCAAATGTGTTTGGCTGTTTTGAAATTGAATGAGAAAGCAATGAAAATGTCTAATGTTATGATTTTCTAAATGCATTTGAAATTAATTTCCTTTTCGGCATAAACAACGGAAAAAGAGGGGAAAGTAGTAAATAGGTCATTTTTTTCTTTTTTTGTAAATGTACTTGTATGTTCTGTTTGGTTCCTGAGAAAATGTATAAGAGAAAAGGAGAACTTGGAACTTGGTCACTGGGGTTCTAAGTTTCTCTTTTCTTTTTTCTTTTTTTATTGTATTTTCTAATTTGTTTTTTGACAACCAAACTAATGATCAGGTGGGCTTTGTGATATATTGAATTGTTTAAAGTCGATTTTGGTTTCTGCTGCTCTGTGCTCGAGTTTCTTGCTGTTACTTACATGATTCAAGAAATGAGAAATCCATGCAAAGTACAAATCAAGTTTTTTGATTCATGGGATTGATTTGCTAGTGGACCTAGTTAAGTAATTTCAGTGTGAATGAGTTTGAGCTGAAGTCTTGTCGAGTTGATCTCAGGGTTAATTTGATTAAGTTTTTTGGCCCCGTTTGTTTCAAAATATTTTCTGAAAAAAGTTTTTCCTATTTTTGAACGTTTGGCGTGGCATAAAATATTGGTCAATGAAAAATGTTTTTAGTTTATCACGAAAAATAACCTTCATGGGCGTAAAATGGTTTACGCATCTCATCTACGTAAATAATTTTTCGCTGCTCTCCCATATATTTGGGTGGGCTATTGTGAGAGACTTCTTATGGGGCCTACCTTTCCGAGCAGGTAAGCCTCGCAAGGACTTTCTCACAATTGCATGCCCAAATTACAAACAATATGGATAAACAATTTTACTGGATCTCAATCCTACCTCCGAAGGTCTTCTATTTTCACAGACTCTCTTCCTCCACAGCTCCTCTTCGACGTCTCTCTTTCTCGAAGCTCCTTATATTATATGAAAATATAAGAAATATTTGTTGATTTTCCGTATGAGTAAAACACTAAAAAGTGTTCTCAGTTGAGATCATTTTTCTGAATACATTTTTCAATAGAAAATTTTACAGGGGAGGAAATTTAGTTTATGAGTTAAGGTCGTTGATGAATGCATTAGTCTATATTTGCGTAGATAATCAATTAAAAGTGTCAATATAAAACTCTTTATTGTAATTTGTTCTCTACTTACCTCCAACCTATGTTCGTTGTATGTAATAGCTATGAAAAGAAAAAGAACTTCAACAGCCTCTGATGCCGAAAATGGTGACAAGGAAGCAGAGGAAGTTGCCAATGAAGAAATTCGAAGCTGGGAAGATCTCCCAGAACCCATCTTTCTCACAATTCTGCTTCAACTTCCCCTGAAGACAATTCTCATTTGCAGGTGCGTATGCAAACCTTGGCGCAACCATATATCCAGTTCCGAATTTGCTAAGTTGTACTCTAGAAAAGAACATGCTTGTCTCATGATTCGAACCAATGATCCTAAACGTGTTTCAAGAATCATCCACCTAGTTGAGCTTGAACATGAAAATTTCGATTTGGGTTGTTCCTTTTGTGATGCTGGTAGCCCTGGGTGTGATCTTCATTTAAACATGAAACTTGACACCAAAGTTAAGCTTCCATTACGTGATGCCAAGATGGTGCTCAACAGCAAAGATGAAGCCATTGTGAAGCTTAATCCTAAAGGGGGAGTAAGAAAGAAGTGTTTCATTGCCTCAAAAAACCTCAAAGACCACAAGTTTGGCATAGTTAATTCGTGTGAAGGGTTGCTTTGCTTGTCTGAACCCAAACAAAATAACCCTGTTGTTGTATGCAATCCAATGACTGGAGAGTTTATCAAACTTCCAGAAGCAAGCAAGGGTGAGAAACCTAGAGAGAAGATTGATTCTGTTCTGGGATTTAGTCCAAGAACTAAACAATATAAGGTGATAAGAATTCTCACTCAACAGATTTATGATCCCATTAGTGGCAGGAAAAAGTATTGCGATAAGGTGGTTGAGATACACACACTTGGGACTAGATCGTGGAGAAGTGTGGAAAGTTCTTCCTTCAGGCTAAATTTCATCCTATATGAAATGAAATTTCCCACCTACCTGAACGGAGCAGTTCATTGGTTTCATCCTAAATTTGGGCAGACAGACTCTGTTGTTTGTTTTGACATTTACAATGAGCAATTCCAATTAATGCCAGCTCCCCCATATAAATATAACAGTCTTGACGTAGATGATAAAGATCTCATAAGCATGGGTGTTTTAAATGCTGATCTCTGCATATGTGATGCTTCTAAGTTTGGCAGTATTCGCATATGGGTGATGAAGAAGTATGGTGTCCCAGAATCTTGGACTAAAGTGTTTTCTATTGATACTGAGAATGGACAAAGATGGCCTCATGGTTTGTATCATCCACTGAAAAAGTTTAAGAATGGAGGAATACTGATGTACCATGCTCGCAACTGCCTGCTTTATTATGACCCATCAAGAAAAGAACATAAGTATTTTAAGGTTCGTGGAAGTGAATCAAACTTTGAGGTTGTTGTTTGTATTCCAAGCCTCAGTTCGCTCAAGGATGCTCTGATGCGAGACAATTTAGAGGTGCTGAATGTCAATTCAAGGTAAAATTTTTCTCTTTTGCATTACATATCTGCTTTAACCTCTGATTAATCAAGATCAATAATGACATGATATATTAAACTTTAAGGTGTATTTTTTTCTGATTTTGTCTCATAATACTTTTCAGGGTTCACTAATTGCATCTTTAATTATTTAATGTGTGTTTTTCAACTTTGTAGCATTGATAGGGTAGTTGAAAAGAATATTAAACATATTCTTATGATTCATTGTGAGTAGCAAAAGAGTTGTGGAGCTCTATTCTTAATCTGTTTGGTGCGGATTGGGTTATGTGTAGAAGTGTTAGAGATTTGATGGTGTGTTGGGGAGGTCAGGTAGGGCATGCTATTGGTATGGAAGTTTGGAGGTTACCAGTTGTGTATAATGTCATGCATTTAGAGAGAATGGAATGCTTGTAGCTTTGAAGATGTGTAGATGTCAGTGATAGAATTGTGAAGGATTATGTTTAACACTTTATATACATGGATATCCGCACATCAGAGCTTGTTATTTTCTAGTTTTGCATTTTTTTTTTTAACCTGTATTCTTCTTTTTCTTATGATTAGAGGTTTCTCTTGTATACTTTTTGTGTACCAAAGTTGTGCCCCTATGTGCTTTTAAATGAAATTGATTTACTTATCAAAAAAAGATAAAGAAGTTGACTTGGGAAGGTAAACTAAGTGGTATTTGGTGACGGGACTTGTTTCATTGAGTGTCTTACCCTCAAGGTTGGAAAAGTGAGACAACTTAGTGGTTGTTAGAGGTCTACCATAGGATGTCGAACATGGTTGGGTCGATAAGCTCATAATCTTAAATTTTATTTTTCATTTAATGGTGTTCAACCTTTTGCACAATGGAGCTTGCTCAATTTATAGGCCTTCGTGGGGTTTGGTGGTTGACAGTAATTGTTGATATCATAGGAGTTGATTGCTCTATATTTGGAAAGAAATGATTGGTCCTATTGTTTTCAACCCTTGCTAATATTGATCAGGATCATGCAGTCAACTCTCAATTAGCCCATCAATGCCGAAATCACTCAATTGATATGCACATGTTCCCTAGACATTTTTTAAGATTCTTGTCATTCTGGTTGATGAATTTTGTCTTAGACCGATGGGATCTGGTTGATATCTTTTCTATTATTTTCTTGCACTAAGACATGCATATAACTTCCACTTCGCGCCAATGTGGCCATCAGATCCAGCATGCATATTTTAGGTGTAACCAATACTCCTCAAGTTTGTTTCATTGATAAGACTTCATGGAACGTTTATCAGTCAGACACCTTACTCCTTGGAACATGTGTCAGCCACTAAAGCTTTCCTTTTTTGAATTTGAGTTTTCACAAGTTAGGACTCCTAGATTCTCGAGAACAACAATCCTAAATCCTAATTGCTTCAAGTTCAGCATCACCAGTTGAATTCAATTTCCTTCTCTAAACTCTTTCTCATCTTCAGTTTTCTTTCACTCTGAAACTCTCACATCTATTTTTGTGCTCTCCTTTAGTTCAGGGTGAACTCCCTCTCCATCATCAGTCCATCAGTCTGAACCACTAGGATTAAACTGACCCTAGGTCATGGTCGAAAATCCAGAAAAAATAATCACGCAAAATGGACTGCTGGTTTGATTTGGGAAAAGGTTGGCTTCATGAATTGATTCAAATGAGCATTTATGTAACTTTTTTGATCAATCTGTAGCTCGGTTGATTGAAGAGATGCAATTGCCTAATCTAATGCGGACATGGTGACATTGTTGCTGTCATATCTAACGTGCATATTTTAGGTTTTAACAATCCAATCTGCAATTTTAATAAATGTTGCATGTGATATGTTAGTCTTCAATGTTTACAAGATTTTAGTTTTTGGAGTGGAGACTAGTTCAAATTCAAACTAGTCTCCACTCCAAAAACTAAAATCTTGTAAACATTAGATTGTTTGTTTTAGTTTATTTTAGTCTACAGAGAATCAGGCCCTCTATGTTCTTCTAACACAACTTACAGGTGTGCAAAATTCGAGCTACGAGAAGAAGTAAAACCTCTCTTTTTGGTGGAAGAAATTAGTGATCTGGCGTCGGATTTTTATTCTTCGTCTGAGGAAAGCGCTGAATCTTTTCACTCTGATGGAGTTTAAAAAACTTGGAGGCTCTTGAGTTAGATACTTGGATGCTTTTGAACCGATAACCAGTTTTTGGTCTGCTGTTGTTTTTTTGGGCACCTTTCCTTGTTTTGGGTCTTTACAAAAAGTTACCTCCTGATGGTTTTTGTATATTGCATCCAAGGTTTGAGCAGTTGGCTCTAAACAAAATGTTTTGTTTTGTTAATCAATGACTTATTTTAAAAGTTGCATGTTTGCCATTGGAAAGAGTTTATTCCATAATCTGTTTATCTGATGTTAACCTGTGTAGGTGCAGTCAGGTTTTCTATTTGTTATGGCAGCAGAATCCTGTTTGATTGAATCCACTTAAAATGTCATGTTTATTTATTTATTATGATAGAAAGTAGAGTAACATGAGACCAGAAGGAAAAGAATGATAAATAGAAAGAATACTTCTTCTTTTTTGGGTGAAATAGACAGATCCGCACTTAACATGCAAAATTTAACATCAGCCTAGTCCTTACTTCATGTAAAAAGTTGAACTTCTATTATTGTTATTTTTGAAAATTCATATGATCAAAATGGGGTTTCTTCTCTCTTTTCTTTCTAATGTAATGACCTTTTTAATTATATGGTTATTTATTATTATTTAGGCTCCCTTTTTTAAATTTTTTGTTATTTTGTTTTCTCATCTCAAAATAAAGACATTTCCAAACACAAACCACTCTTAAAAACATAAAAACTATTTTTAGTGATGTTGAATGTTACTTTGACCCTTGATGCACTCCATAACCGAGCCACATGGAAATTCCACATGGCAGGTAATATAAAAAAACTGTCGTATGCACGAAAATCCCACATGGCGGAAAATATCAAGTTGCATATTCTCAATTCTTGGAACATAATCTGCCATATGGAATTTCCCCTTTCCTCCCTTCCCCCCCTCTTGAATAGAAAAAAAAAAAGGAGAAAAATCTGCCACATGGAATTGTGAATGTACTAATCCTAAATTGAAGATCATACACGAGTTGAGAATGAAATTGAACTGAAATTGGTACGAGTTACATCATGAGAGACAGGACAAGAAACGAAGGTTTATTGCTTTGATTTAAGAACTCTGTCGATTGCAGAATGCTTAAATCTTTTTAAAGAGGGAGATTTTTCTACCTCAGTATCTGCTTTGTTTCAATTTCATTCATTTTGTAATTTTAAAATGAAAATATTGTCAAATTTCACCAACATCTGATATGGTAATTAAGAGTATCGATTTAAATAAGATTAGTGAATAAGAGGCATGCATCTTTGATGTACAAGAATACAAATTTCTGAGATAATTAAAACGCAAAACTTTTAACAACATTGAAAATTATTATAACAGGACATTAAAAGGGAAGCAAAATGTAAAAGAAAGATTTTGCAATTAAAGAGAAAATACTATTTGAGAATGTCATACAATGAAGTAATCCTAGTACAGCACAAAAGTCATACAACAAATCACAAAGAGATTCTTGGTGTTGCTTACTCCATATACAGTCCTCAAAGGTTTTCTTCATCTTCTTGTGTGTCATCTGCACTTAGAAGGTGACCGAGTGCAACTCGTGCCTTTTTTGGTTTGGATGAGGCTTCCTTCCCATCATCTTCATCACCCTTCCTCTTCACCCTTTCACCATCTACTCCATCATGTACAACAGAAGATGCTTCAGCACCAGTATTCTCTTCTTTTTCCTCCACGACCACAACAGCTGGCTTTGGATCAGATTCTTCAGCCTTCTCTCTACTACCAGTATTATCTTCTTTTTCCTCCACGACCACAACAGATGGCTTTGGATCAGATTCTTCAGCCTTCTCTCTACCATTCAGATCTCTTTTCATAGACGAGCTTTCGCATTCCTTCAGAACAGAGCGAATTTCTTCATTGCTAGAAAGATCTAGGGGAGTCTTCCCTGCTTTTGTCTTGGCACCAAGACTCGCACCTTTTCTTGCCAAGTATTTGACAAGTTCCAGGTGGGATCCCTGGACAGCGTAGTGTAGTGGAGTCAGGCCCTTGCGGTTCAAAGCTCTAATGGATACCCCAGATGACAGCAGAGTCCGTACAACTTCTAAATGTCCCTTTTGGGCTGCAAAGTGAATTGCACCCATGTCATCCATGGCTGCGGCACCAACATCAGCCTTGTTCTTGCAGAGATAACTCACCACCTCTGCATGCCCAGACCATGCAGCTAAATGTAGTCTATGGTCAAAGTTTCTTGTGTCAAAGAAACAAAATCTGAATGCTAGCATGCTGAATAACAGATACGAGTCTCACCGACAAATTGAGTAGAGAACAATAGAACCAACTACTATCATCATAAACAAAAGCTCACAACAAGAAGAAAACGATGAAAATAATTAAAAAGGAAAAAAGAATAACAAGGCCACACCGATTAGGAATACTTAATAAACACAGATGCCATGAATAGTTATCTTCTAAGGTGCCTGGGCTGACCAACATCAAATCCATCTTGAAATGCTTTAGCTTTGTACTGACTGACCACATTCCTCTCTTTTTGTTTATTTTTGATAACAGAATTAAGATGAGACAACAATGAGAACATTCTAAAGAGACTTTTTAGGCCTTCAAAGCCTGGATTTCAGAAGGAAATGATTGTATTTCCTTGTGGTCTCTAAATGTCTCTAAGGGGGCATTTGGAAGTCCTATAGACATCAATAAATCACCAAGTAACTAGAAATGCAATTTAAACTGTTCTTCAACAAACAAGTTGGTATGAGACATGATGACATCAATAAGTCACCAAATAACAACAAATGTCCCTTCAAAAACACAAGAGACACACTAATAAACTTAGCAAGTCCAGCTGGAAGAGGTTTCCATCCTCAAATCAGGTCGATATGAATAATGAAATTGAAGTATTTAGCTAGAATTTTCTAGAGATCAGTTATTCTTTTATTGGTTGTAATGACTTGAAAACTTAAGTACAAAGGATAGACATTGACATCAATTGGATAAGTCATTAGATTACAATATTGCATACTACGTCAATATGATATGAGCATTCTTGATTACTTTAAGAGCTTTTATTTTAAACCTCATAAAGCCTTCATTATCAAATCCAACAACCTTTGAAATCAATAATAAAGGAATGCAACTTAAGAAGACGTAATTAGAACTGAACCAACAACTTATTGTCATATAGAAACTAAAAGCTAAGACTCAATAGTAACTATACTGGCCCACAAAGGACGCCAATTGGGACCCAATCAAATTAGACAGCAATTGTAGAATCTTTGGTATTTGATCTTTTTTTCTATGAAGGTGCCAATTGAGTTCCACAGCGAAACTAGACCACAAATCTGGAATCCTTTGGTATTTGATCTAAATTTTTTCTTCAGTTCTGTGTATGCATCAAGATAATAATTAAAAGAAAGAGAAAGGATAAAAATAGAATAAACTATGCATACACCTAGGGTTCATGGGCAGCACACCTAAGGGATAGTCATCAAATGTCTAAAGCAGCACAAGAAGCAAAACCATTTTTCTTCATTCATCATCCTTCCAAGATATGTTGTTACAGATTTACATAGACCACCTCTGCTTGGAAACTAGCAAACTTAGAGCAATTTGACGAACTAAACTTGCCAAGAAAGATGTGTGGGGCTAACAAGAGGGAGTGGTGGCACCAATCAATCCACAGCCTAGGAAGGCAACCTTGAGAAGGATATACCCTGCTGACCCATAAGTAGTAGTGAGATTTGAACCCGATAAATTTCCAATTTTTTCAAAGGTTTAAACTAATGAGAAATAGAGAATTTAATCACTTGACTAGTATTTCCATACTCTCCCTTAAGTGTGGATCTAGGCTCCCTTTCAATAAATGGGCTCAAATATGAGATTTTTAAAAAAAACATAAAATAAATGGGAGGTAAATTGGACTCAGGTTTCGAATTTAGGATAGCCTATGAGAAATAAGTACTTATTCCAAAAGCTTGTAAATTTATAAATTTAATCACTTACTATTCTAATAAAAACCCAAATGGTGAGAGAGGAGCGTCTCAAGTCATGATTTGAACTCAAAACAATTGGTTCTAATACCATGATAAATTACTAGTTGTCTCACAAATTTAAACTCATAAGAAACAGTAAACTTACTCACATTACTATTATTTAGCATAATCTAAACACTGACCGAGGAGAACAAGCAAATATACTACCAGGGTGGTGACTTGGGCTTATCAAGAATCACTTAATACCAAGACCAAAAACTAGACCCATTCAAGGCTGAGGGAACTATATAACATTTTAGAGCAATTAGGAGTTTGTTTCCAACATGGAGAGAGTATACAGCTATTAGAAAAAGGGCATTTCTGCAATACTATTTATTGGGGGGTCTTCTGCAACTCTCAATTTTGGTCCCCCAGTTATTTAGTTGGCCTTCTTTTTTCCCTTTTTTTGGGCATTATCTGCAGGTTAGACTTAGAATGATGATATATGTACTCAATATCCTTCAAAACCTGCAAGCTACTATATTATCCAATAAAACGGAAGTTACGAACTGGGTCATATCGAATTCTCTCTCCCCCAACTCATGGTCACTCATAAATTTAGAAAAGACAATAGTAACGAATCAGATAAACTTCAGAACTATATTCGTCTAAAGAAATTTCAGAATTTAAAGTTGTATATTATTTTTGTCATATTTTCTCGGGAACCAAACAATGCACAAAAAAGAATCCTATTAAAGCAATGAAAAGGTAGAGAAGAGGATACGGCGTTCTAGAGTGCTTATCTCTAGAATTGACGGCCAAAGGGTTTGAGCTCAAGATAGACTGCACCGCATTCAGGTCACCGGACCGAGCCGCCGCGTGAAGATCTTCCCCAGTGCTCGATTTCTGAGGATTACCCATTTTTGCCTTCGCTCGTATCATTACAAAGAAGAAGTATATTTTCTCGCGTTTAAATGCAGCAAACCCCCTCGTTCATATGGGTTTTTTTTTTCAAGCAGGTGAATAGGCCTACTATGAGGTGGGCTTTCTCACATAATTTTATGTAATAAATTCATATAATTTTTATTTTTATAATATTGTTTATAATTTTATAATAAAAAAATTTCAATACTTAAAAATATGAAAAAGAAAGTAATTTTTAATGCGATGGATATACCTTAAAATTTATAGGCGTAGTTTTATGAGTCTACAGATAAAATTTGTTTTTTATTAATTTGAATGTTATAATTTTAATTAACTAATAATAACCATAGATTTATGAAAATATATTAACAATAGTTATTTTATTTGACAAAAGAGTAAGTTGATCAAACAACTTGTGAAAAAGTTTGAATTCCTTCAATAAATAAATAAATAAATGAACTAAACAGAAACTTTTAACAGTTTATTTGATTATAGCCTTGGGTACATTGAAAGTTCAATTTATTTATCACTTACATGATTCTTATTGTATTATTATTTTCTTATATTTCATTGTTGAATATCATCATATAATTAATAATTACAAACTCTACAAGACTACGACCCAATGAAGTTGTATTTTTCTTAACCATTAACCATTAACAATTAGATATGTTATTTTATAAATTATAACATAGATTTCTATTGAATTACTCATTCAGTAAGTATCTTTAATATTATATCACAATATTATTTTTTCAAATTACGACACTAATTTTTTTGTCCATGTTTTGACAATAATGTCTAATAGATCTAAATGAGATAGAGGTTTTTTTTTTTTTTTTTGAAATAAGTGTTCAAATTTCATTCAATAAACAAGAAAATAGAGCAGATTGCTTTAACAAAACAATATCACAGATATAACTTGAAATTTCTTCCAACTAGATTGTATCTATGACTTGCTTAACTGCGACTTTGGCTAAACCATGTGTCGCATAATTTGCATTTATACTAGTGTGTACTACCTACCAAGTACCAACTAGACAACAACGCTAAGATCGTACATCTGTCCTCCACTAGCTATTCATATCTGCAAAAGCTTCAACCAGTAAAGTTCAAAGCATTTACCATTTGAATAGCATCTCCTTTCAAAATAATATGTTGAAGCCCCAACTCTTTTCTAAACTCAGCTGCATAAGAAGCTGCCATGGCCTCCACTGCAACAGGTTCTAAATTTTCCATTATAGTTAAGCTTCTTGTTGCAATCACATATCCCTCCATATCTCGCACAATGAGCCCAAAACCCATACGTCCATTAACTGTATCCATGGTAGCATCCCAAAAACTGACACAAGCGGCAAATTAAAACTCTAAAACTGACAATAGTAAGTCAGCCCTTCCAAAAATAGAGGCTTCTTGTCAGCCTTATGAATAGAAGTTTAGACACGTGTATGGGTCCTCATTAACCTCTTCCTTAGGACATTTGTAAAATTATCACAATTTTAGAAGTAGATATGTAAGTCCATGACTTAGCAAGTATAAGTATTATGACCATTTATGTAAGTATTTGAGCCCATTTTTCTCTTTTGAAAATCCTCTTACTAATGTTTACTAACGGCTATTATATATGTAGGGTTTTCAAAACAAAATTATTATTAAAGTGTCATAGTTGTCATAGAGGTTTGTACATAGTAATAAAAATATTAATATTTTCCTATGCATTTTCTTTACTATATAAATAACTTCATTTCATACAATGATAATGAAAAATATAAGTTAAAAATGTAAATAGTTCATATCATATCACATACTTTATTTTACATAATACATATATTAACATGTTTATTCTTCATCTCTTCTCATATTTATATTCTCCTCTTTCACATATGATAAGCGTATACTTCCGCTTATCCATTGGAGTTTGTTAAGTGTATTCTCTCATTTTTCTTCTTCCATCTCTTCTCCCTTCACTCTCTCTCTCTCTCTCTCTCTCTCTCTCTCCTTAGTGTTTCCTGAAGCTTTAACTGACCAAATGGTTGCTAGGGTTCCTACATTCTCCTTAAATAACCCTTCAACTGCTTCTGCAAGTTTTGGATTTATTCAAATCGTATTATGTCAATCACAAATTGATCACCTCTAGGACTAACCAATCGCTAGAGTTTCAACTTAAAGTTGATTTGTCTTCCTGCCATGCTAATCGATCACTTGCTTTTATCGATCGATTATTAGGATTCTAACGTGTTTGGCACCACACCGATCAATCAATTAATTTGGGGTGATCAATCGTTAGGGTTTTCCGAGTCAGACCGATCAATCACTCAAGCCCCTTATAGATCAATCCTATTCAAAACTTGCCTTAAGTGTTGTCTGAACCTATTTTTCCTAAATTTCACATCATTCTTCATTCCTCATTAGTTCTTAAGCTCTTATTAAGGTTTTCTTAACTATAGTTTAAAACGGGATATTAAACTCCCGTCGGAACTTCATAAACTCAACTCTCGAGAGAGCCTCTCCCTCACAATTGACGATGTTAGAGGGACTGACACCATTGCGTTGGTTGACCATTAAGAGTGGAAACTACCCCTAGCCTTGGAGGGTTCCTGGCCCTCCCAAATTTTAGAAAATTGTCACAAAAATTTGAAATTCAAATAATTTTAGGTATTTTTATGAAATGAAACCCCAAAAATTTTGTTTTTTCAGTTTTGTCCCCCTCTCTTGAAATTCTAGTTCCGTACCTGTTGGCCATTAAATGAGTATAATTCTTGCTCTCTGATACCACTTGACGCAGCGGAATCTAGTGAAAAGAGATCGAACAAAAGAACGTCTTCTGAACGTGTATTCAACAAAAGGAATTGAGAGAAAACAAAACAGTACTTCATTTGTATTTCACCAAAGCTATCACCATTCTTCAGTAGAATATTACAAGAGTAAAAAAAAAAAGTCAAGTAAATCATCTAAAGAAGGAAAAATCTAACAAAAAGAGGGTGTGGTAGTCTAATATAGGAAATAACAACATTGAACCAGCAAGAGAATCGAATAAATATTGTGGGCATTCAGAGATCGAGTTGTCGACTTGTCGAATGCATGTGTTGTTGTCAAGATCAGCTCGAGCGCGCGCGGGACTTCACACAGAGATTCCAGGAGGTGCACCACTCGAGCGTCAGTCAAGCAACGATCGAGCGGTACACTCAGGTTGCACCGCTTCTGGGGCACCGCTCGAGCACCCGTCGACCGTGCTCGAGCGGTGTACCCGGTTGCACCAGCCAGGGGCCTGCAAGCGGGTGCACAGCTCGAGCGGTGCTCTCTGATGGTCATACACAATAATGGCAAAAAAGTATCTTCATCTTTAATTAGATGCGTGCATGGTAGCAATTGGCTTTAACAGTTAAGAGCGCATGTCAAGTGCTGTGAAATGTGAATCAGATGATATACTTGCAGGAAGGAAGGAGGTGAGTGTCCTAGATAATTTTTGGTGCAACAAGTAGCAACCACAATGGCTCACTCTCCAACCAGGTGACTAAACATCACTCCTCAACTGGAGCCACGCGCCTTCAAGGAGGGCCTTCTGTAGGAGAACTACCGAATAACGCCAAGCTTCGAATGCGTTTTATCTAAAATAACAGAAAACGAAACACCCCCAAGCAATTGCATAATCTGCTCTTCCTTTTGGAATTTACAGTGGCATTGGAAATGAATATAACTCGGCCTCAATGTGTAGGGCAATGCAATCCTAATGCTAATAGTCAAATCCCTCTGAATTTTAATTTTAGAAGATGCGAAGTTAATTTAGACAGAACTCTGTTATCACTATTAACCCATTTTTGGAACCCGGCCCAGATTAATTGGTTATTCTTGTGATTTAAGCAAACATTTAACTCATATGCAACTTTATTCTTGTGCTTTAAGCAATTTTAGTTATTCTTGTGATACCACGTTAAATATTTTTATTACATTTTATAAAACAGCATTAGCACATAAATCATCAATAATTTTCAGCATTATGTCATTTGAGCAAAAATGAGACGTCATTTAGGATTGGGATCCCCTACAACTGGGATCTCTCTTTTTACCCATGCTCCCTCCTCTTTGGACAGGGTCTGTAAAAGGAAGTTCTCCTGCCCGAGCAGGAGCTCACTCGGGCAGGGCTCCTCTCACAAGCCTTACAATTTTTCTTGTCCTTCCTCTTTGAACAAGAGGTAATTATTTTAATGGTGTGAATTTGATTTCAAACACTTGAGATTAAATCCACACCTTGGAAATAAGTACAGCATAGGTGCTGTAAAAAAATTTACAGCACCTAAGCCTAATCCGAGGATCAATACTGCCGGTAGCTGCGCTGTTATACGTGTCTACTATGAATTTTGAATACACGTAGGATTACCATATAAAAAGGAGAAGTGTCGCTGCCTCTAAAGCTACAATATTATAATAGTCAACCAGAGACTGAACTGAAATCATTTTCTTTCGGACCAGAACATTGCAACTCTGAGCCCACGGTATTCTCAGTGCTCATTATGGTATCAGATAATGTTTCAGAAATATCATTTTAATCTGGAGAAAGAAACACATTGTTATAAGGAAGTGAAAATCAGAAGTGCCCAACAGGAGTCGTTTCCATATGACATCATCTGCTAATTGTAGTAGACCCTCCGGAATCCAGGCTGATTTTTTTCTGTTTCTTTTTTTCTCTCGTCGATCAATTCCTAGAAGACACACTTCAACAGAGATTTATCAAAATTTAATTCCACCAATAGGTATGAAAAGTATTTTCTCAACGTTTCATTAAATTATAACATCCAATCAAAAATCCAACTCCCAGAAAAAGCACGAGGAATGTCCAGAATAAAGTAATTCAACAAAGTAAAATTGTTGCAATACAAAGTCTAGGGATATGAGTCGATGACATAATCATTACTGGAAGCAATGTAGCTAGTACTTGACTAAGAGGGATATCAGAGAAATGACGATAACAAAAACATAGAATTAAACTATATATATATATATACTTCCTGCTGATCTTCAAAATCTTTTCCAGTTTATATATCATCATCTTATTTTTAAGATGAATTATCACCTAATTTTACTTTTTATTTTAACCTAACACATAAGTTTACTTTGGTTGATACATTTTTCAACAGAAAACCTACATAGGACTTAGGAGAGCTAAAAAAGTAAAGTAATGAGTTCTTCGATAAATGCTTTGCATGACCGGTACCAAAGACACACCAATAATTAATGAAAGACGTCAAGCATCGATCAAAGACTCACCTAAAAACTTCTGTTACTGAGTGGCATGGACAAGTGACGGCTAAGTTGATGGAATCCCATATCGGCTTTGGAGAACATCAAGTGCTTTCTCACAGGTTTGTGAAAGCTCATTCATGGATGTTTTGCGCACTGAAAAAATTGAATGAAAACAAAAGATGTATAGAAAGGAATGAGATGATGGTTTATAAACTGCTGAAACAGAATCAACTGGTGCCTCCTTTGACAATTTACATGATCATCATGCTTTATATTTATGACTTCAAACACCAAATGTCATATGAGATCTTTTTATGACAGTAATGCTGTTTCAGCAGTAATTGTCTCAGTACTATCAGTGTGAATTGGAAAAATAATGCATGTCCTTAATATCATCAGTAAGTACATGGTAATGCAACAGGATCATGAATCCCATCCAGAGTCTAGAAAAACAGGTTTTATCATGCATGAGTAGATGCCCTTGTGCAAATGTCCGCACCCTCATAATAGGGGGTATAGATCCAAACTCCAAATATGGGATACACTAATCATAAATAAGATGTAGAAGGTCATAAACTATTTTGCTATTTCTCTGTTTCTATAGTTTTGTAAGTTGATATGACAAGGCAGCAAAACAATCAGGTTTGGTTATCTTATCAAGGTCGCATTGGCTATAAATCATCATGTAAACAAAGTCATTGTGACATACATCGAGATGCGCTGGCCTGTGCATCTGCAATGAACTCTGCATATGTAGCCTGAAAAAGAATCATCCAGACTACTTTGAGAAATTACTAAAAGACATCAGAGAAACTCAGCTAGTGTTTGTCACCGAGGAAACACCTTCATTGCTTCCCGACTTTCACTGATCCTTTCAGATACCTTCTTGTATTCCTTCTCTGATTCATCCACCAATTGTTGGCATGATTGAGTCTGAATCTACGGAATTAGAAAATGAAAAACAGAGCCAATAATTAGCTGAGAAAACCCTGCTAACATAGTAGTTTACGTAGAATACAGCTTTCAGAATTTGGTCAACTCCTGTGTAAAGGATTCTGGCATTTGTTTCTCCCGGTCTGGTCAACCAGGTACTGAGGTACACTTAGCAAATAAATTACAGATATTGAAAGTAAGCGAGGGGTCTAATTCAGCCATAAAGAATGAAGAACATCATACATTCTTCACAATCACAACCAAAGCAAAGAATGAAAAATATGCAACCGAAAGGTTTGGGCCCTCGAAGGAAGATAGATCTATACTCTTTTTTACAGACTTTTTGAGTTGGACCTTTGAATAGACTTTTACGCACGTATGTGAAAGTAGTTCAAGTGAAACTTGTAGAAGCTTGAAATAAATCCAAAATTCAAGACTGATTCAGAAATTAGGAACAGAAAAAAACTGATGTCAAGTAATTGTCGATAAAGCACAAAATCCTTTGTTTTTAAATCAATCAACATGCTTTTAAGCAAATGCATCTTTGAGCAATTGGTTAACCACAATTCAACTATTTATATACAGTTGAAGATCCAGTGGTTGCACGGTGACGGAGTAACAGATAAAATCTTAAATATAGAAATCATGAAAATAATTGATCAAAAAGTGTGAAAATGATTAAGCTAGTTTTATTGATTAGATCCAGAACTTGCGATTGAACTAAATTTTGCATTGTCTTGTTGAAAATAAGTTTTTCGATTAATGGAATATTAGCCACTGTAACACGGCAAAACGATTTCATTAATTAACATAGCCTGCTGACAAAATCTAAAATGGAGTTTCAGGAAACAAAGCCAAATCTAGATATTATTTTGAAGGAGTTAGCAATCATCGGTAAAACTAAATGAACGGCGAAAAATCAGAAATTATCAAATATCTAAATATCATTCTTAGACATATCGCTTTTTACACTGATCCGTTTGGCAGCTCAGAAAATGAAAGAAAAGTAGAGAAAAAATTTCAGATCTCAAAAAAATATTTGACATTGGGCGCTCAAAGAGCACTGCTCAACAGCGAAAGTTATAATAATTACCAGTTTTCTCGGACTATTTTCTCAGCAACCAAACAAGTCGCTCTCAACAAAACTCAAAATGCCTATCAACGCAAACGAATTAATTACTCTAGAAAGAGAAAGATAGAGAGAAACCTTGAAGCGCTTGTGGAGGCGAGACTGAGAAGAGGCGAGCTCCTTAAGGATCTCGGCGTGAGAGCGATCGATGTGGCGCTTGAGATCGTCGAGGCGTGAAGAGGCGAGGTCCTTGAGATCGGAGACGCTGCTTAGGGAGCTCAGAGAAGTAGGCAGCGACTTTTCCTTCTTGATCTTCGAGGCAGAGAGCGTCTTCTTGCAGCTGTTGAAGATATCCGATTTCGCAGACTCGTTTGAAGGAGGAGAAGAAGCCGCCTTAGGCAATGGCGTTTCCAGAAGCTCCGCTACTGAGGACCTGCGCTTCCCTTTCTTCTTCATCTCTCTCACTGCGCTCAAAATTTCTGGAGCAGAGTTCGGATTTTTGGAATTGTAAGTCTGGATATTTATAGTGGCGGGTATTCTTCGTTTCAAATTTTGGGATAATATAAGAGCACTCACATTTGTGCTATTTTGGCCAATTTAAATTAATTAAAAAAAAATTGATCTCATTTTCTCTCCTATTTGAGAATGCAAAAATAGATACAAAAAATAATATTTTAAATAAAATAATGAAAGTGAATAATTAAAATGTTGATTTGAATGTAATTTTTTTTTAAAAAAAATGAGTAGCTAAAATAAAAATAAAAATATGTGTTTTTTAGTTAAATTTTAACTAAACATTGGCAGAACCAAACGTAAATGTTCTTAAGTTTAAAAATGATAAGGGAGTTGGGACATGGTAAGGGATGGCAAGCGAGTGGTGGAGGTGATGGCATTGGGAATAGGGGGTAAGTAGAGTTCTTTTGTTGGTATGAATGGTTTTGCTGTTCAAAAAGAGGAGGATGAGGAAGAAAAAGAGAGATAAGATTTGAAAAACATGGTAGGGGAAAAAAAAAGGAATAATAATTAAATTTGACTATTTTAGAATATCTGTCTACTCTGTTAGAGACGCTCTTAAAAGGTGTAAAACTAGTACTTGTATATTTACATACTTGGTCTAATGTGTAAAACTCAGATAATGGTAAACATTCCATTAAAAATTGAATGGAGTGACCAATTTGAAAGGACAACATAATGGAGGTTGTGGATTGATGAAACTAATAAAACAAGTTCTTATTTGATTCAAAATTCACTACATTCTGCCAATCTAGACACCCTATAATAAAAATTGTCATAATTTCTTCTAGAAAATTTCAAATTGTGCATGGACAAAAATTTCTTACAAATTCATTTCTAAAAATGACATGTCTTTTAAGTTATTAAAAAAGAATATAAAAAGTACATACTATTAAAAAAATATGTAATTCTCATATGCTAAAGATACATATTACTTTTAGAGGCTGATTTATAAAAAATTTCCTACAAACCATAAAAAATTTATATCCCATTTGATGCATTAGAAATAGAGACATAGGGCTATCCAATGGCATACGGCTTGCTGGCTAATTATTTCAAATCATTCCAAT
Source organism: Betula pendula (assembly GCA_900184695.1). NCBI lineage: Eukaryota > Viridiplantae > Streptophyta > Magnoliopsida > Fagales > Betulaceae > Betula > Betula pendula. The sequence goes on from FXXK01000382.1 coordinate 172,060, forward strand.
GGCATACGGCTTGCTCAGCATCTATTATGACTTCGCCATATAATGTTCGATGTTTTTTCCTAATTTATTTGATTGACTATGAAATACTTCGGTGTCCCTTGTAGTAAACGATGTAATATCTCCCATAACACTTATTTATTTATTTTTTGTAGATATGAAATAAAGAGATTTACTAAAATAACATAGATATTATTAGCTTAAAAAAGACTCGCTTGATACTTTTGTTTTGAGAAAATTTTACTTACAAACTTCTAATTTTTTATTATTTTTGTAATTATATATTTAAATTTTAAAAAATGTCAATTTAAAATTATCATTTTTAAAAAAATTTACAATACCAGTCCTCTATCTAAATTTAGCATTAAATCAAATAATTGATGGACCAAATCTCCAAAATATCCGATTAATTTAATTTTAGTTGATTATTGATACGAGTTTTGTTCACTTATCATCACCCCGTGCCGTTTATTTTCTAATTGATGAATCAATTGTTATTCTCTCGATCTCTCTCTCGCGCACTCAGACACAAGAAAAAAAAAGGATAGAGAAAGAGATATGTTACAGATAATATCGAGGCTTGAGCCAAGGTTTTGTAAGCTTGTGATCAATCGCCGGTAGCTTGGACAGCCTTGAGAGTCAAGACAAGGTTTTTTGTTTTGGTTTACCAGAGAAAATTTACCAAGAATATGTTTTCAGCATTCATGTATTACAATCCACGTTCAATCAACTAACAAGCAGTAAATTCCAACAGATAATTATTGGGCTGGCTCAATCCCAATTGAAATATTAAATTATAGGGACAGATACTACTGTAATCAATGGCAAAGACCGGAAAACACTAAAGTTATATTTGGTACATGAAATAACTATTTCTTAGAATAACCTTAATTAATAATTGAAAAAATAAAATGGATTAGCCTTAGAATAGCTATCTTGATAGTTATGAGAGAATGACTATTTCTTCAATTGAGGAAATAATTATTCCTCTCAAATTATAAAAATTATTTTAAAGAATAGTCATTCCGTATGCCAAACATGTCCTAAAGCTAAAAAATATAATGGAACATAAATTTTGAATAGTATCTCTTAAATCAAGACCCAAATCAATAAGTATTATAAATTGCAAACCAAATTCATCTTCCTAAATGGAGCGGCAAAGACCCTCCCTTGTTAATCCTTTTCCCGTTTTCCCCTATTTGAATAGAAAAAAAATTAAAAAAAAAAAAAAAAAAAATTCATCTTCCTAAATGAAGATAATATGTTTACTCTAATGAAACAAAAGCAGTTAAGTTTGTGTTAGTTTAAGGGAAGAGGGAGGGGACTATCTCCTTATATGTAGCCCAGAGATGAGAGACCCAATGAACCTTTAGTAGACTTTCTTCTTTTTTTTCTTTTTTTTTTTAAAAAAAGGTCAAGAAACATCCAGACTTACTGATGTTTTAAAAATGCAGGTTATGTACGAACTCATTTCATATGCTTGGTTTTACCAAAAACCAGCCATTTTAAATGATTCACTGGCAACAGTTTAGTCATTCCATCCATAAGATTGGAAATTCAGTCACTAGAATTGTTGGTGTGGGAAAGGGAGAGATAAAGTGGTATGTTAGTAGTCTATATGGCACATCAGAAAGCTAATTGAGCAAGCATGTCAAAACAAATCCCTCTTAATTGAGGTATAGGGGTATTTTAAGACAAAATTAACTAAGGAGCAAATTGCTACATATACTTCTGATACCAGCTTACATGCTAGCACTATGTCATGACAGCAAAGATATTGCCAGTTGCAAGAAGGCAACATTTGTTGAATTGAACGGAATAGAACTAAATTGATGCCATTTAAGTTGTCTAGGGAAGAAATTAGAACTTATTATTTTCCATTGACGAAATGAATTTCAGGAACCAAAAGTGCATATAATTAAGAATTTAAATTGAAGCCAAATACAAGCTATTTAGACTAGAATGTAAGGATGCTTCTCTAACATGTAAAAGCTTGTTTCAGAGATTACCAGAACAGCAATCCTTCATTCCAAGATTATGTCAATAGCGAAATCGGGGATTAATTATAGAAGACACAATACTGAAATTTACAGAGCAAATTTATGTTTCCCTTACACATTCACTAATGTCTAAATTTTAAATCATCCCTTCCATCTATCATCAGTCTAAAAACAAAGATGATAAACTGCACGTGACCACATACAGCTAAGCATTGAAACAAGGCAAATGAGCAAATTAGTTAGAATGCTACCTTTGCATTCTTGTTTCAATACAGACTCTACCAACTTGATCAGTGTGGGATAAGGATTACTACCCGACAGCTTAGCGCCATCATGGAATATTGTCTGCGCTTATTTTCAAGAAAGAGTGTGGAAAATAGGCTGCATGAACTGATTTACATATAGGATTCCATTTGCCCCGCTGTCCAGTCCCCTTCACTTCTTTGCTGGATGGGAATGCATTAATTTATTAAGGAATCATTACTGTTCTGAATATTACCATGAAGATCTGGGAGGTCAGAACTAGTGGAGAACTTGATCCATCTCTTTCTCTCCACATACTTGAGACCAGGCTGCATCACGAGGCCAATCACCACTGCAGCCATACTTAAAAGAAATACTTTGAGGGTAGAAAGAGCCAATACAGTACAAATCAATATGGTTGGAGGAATACACATAAGAATGGCTCCAACTGTCCCCACGGGTATCTTGTAAGGCCGAGATGCAGTGGGGTGTTTTATCCGTAACCGTACAAAAGCCAGGAACTCCAAAATCATTCCAAAACAGTACAAGAAATTCTCTGCAGCTACAATCTCTTGGAAGCTCAGCCACGATAGCAAGAGGACACCAGAAGCTGAGAATAAAATCCCTATCAGAGGAGTTCCATGTCGAGACCTCTTGCCAAAGAATTCAGGCAGCATCCCTCGTTCTGCCATCCCCAGAAGTTGAAAAGAGTCACTGCTCATCTCAGCTACAAACATCCCCATATTCGACATTGCTGCAGCTCCTTGGATCCACCATCTCAACCAAACTCCCCCAAGAATTTTGGCAATATCCGAGAAATACCCATCAGTCCACAGCGCACGGTTGACCGGAACAGCCCCGGTTCCAATTAAAAGAGGGAAGAAATACCCAAGCACTACCAATATCAAAGCATAAAGCAGAGCCTTTGGAAGAGTTCTCTTCGGGTTGTCCACCTCGCCCGCAAGTGTGCTTATTGAGTCCCAATAATTTAGATTCCAAAACAAAGTGTTCAAATACAAATTCCAGTCCACATCATGTAGGTTTACCTCTAACCATCGGGAAGGCTCCAATTTTGGAATTCCCACAAGTCCCATAACCACAAAAGGAAGAAGCGAGAATACCCCTAAAAGAACAGCAAGCCATCCCACAATGGCTAAACCCCTATAGTTCATGTACGTGAGGACAATAGTCAAAGCTAACACCGCTAGGACTCTTGGTAAACCACCACTCAAAGCCGGGATTGCTGACTTCAAATAGTCAAGAAACAGAACCGGATAGAGAGCGTTATCAATGACCCCACTTAGCCATTTCATCCAACCTTGCTGAAACCCCCAATAAGGGCCCAAAGCAGCCGAAACCCAAACCACATAACCACCATTCTCAGGGAACATGGTACCCATCTCGGCAGTTATTAATGCTTCTGGAACACTCCATATGAACGGAAAGATCAAGAACCCGAGAAGGGCTAAAAGAGGACCAGCAGCACCAACAGCGTCCTCGACTCCAAACGGCCCCCCAGAAACCTCATAGAAGATTAGGAAGACAAGGGGCAGAACCGAAACTCCCTTCAAGTTATCTGCCCTAGGAACAGGCACTTCACCGACCGACACATATTCATCACCACTATACTCCCCCATTGCAACAGAAGCTTGCCTATTTGCTGTGTTCCTCAATTTCTGCATTCGGTATCATATACTCAACAAAATAAAGACTGGGTTTTCTCTCAATCTACCAAACTCGTTTTTTTAAAAAAAAAAAAAAAAAAAAATTCGAAGCAAAAACCGTATTATTACACAAGTGAACAATTAAATAGAGAAATTTATGCACACAGCTATCAAGTAATTGTCAAAGTAAATACATATATGAGCAATATCCATCAGACTAACAAATGGATTCTGTGACATTATATGCAAATATACTCATAGAAGAGGAATCACACATGGTAATTAACGAAGACAGACATTCAAAGAAATAAAAAGGCATCAGAAATAGAGATGGGTCACTCGCAAATTTGCAATAAAAAAATAAACAAAATGAGATAAAATTATAGAAACAAAATCCAAATAGAGAGTGGAGGAAAGAGAGATCTGAAAATCGAGAACAGTAACACAATCGGTAATATGGCAATGAACAGGTAGGTTTTTTTTTAAGCAATAGAAGGCTAAAATAAGAGAAAATAAGATATGGGAAATCGGACAAACCATGAAAGAAAAGCAATTCCTTATGGGGTCGAGTAGATAACCTCCGCCATTGCAGAATAAAACCTTGAGTGCAAAGCTCGCTCAGATCATATTACTACACCCCAGCTTCCACTCAGTGAGAGAAAAAGAGGGGAATCAAATTCTGACATTCCTCAACTAAACTCGCAAATTGCATTTGTTTTTTCCGTTCTTTAGTGCTTTGTGCGTTAAGTTTTCAGGCAATTGAAAATTGTTCCTTCTCGGACGTGGCCATTTGGAACAGAGCTTGACCCCGCGTTTGATAATTAAATTTAGACGAAAAGTAAACACCTCGAATGATAACTTCTTTTTAGGCTTTTAATTGTGATAATCTTCTTCACGCTATCAAAAATAACAAAATAATTCTACCAGTTTTTAATAAAATAAAAATATCCTAATAAATTAAAAAGAAAAAAATTATTTTTTTAAAAAAGAAAACAACTAATTTTTTTAAAAGAAAAAGCAAAAAAAATTATTTATTTAAAAAAAAAAATTAATATTTAAATTTGGCCAGTTGGATGATAGCATTTTAATTTATTTTTTTAAAAAAATTTATTAAGGGTATTTTCATTATTAGAGGATATTAACAATTTTTTGATAGTTTTAAAAAATATATTAATTGAATGATAGTTTAAAGAAAATATATCGATTTTATCCTAAATTTATTTACTCCTATATTTGAAAATATAGATTTTGATTTTGGTTTTGGTTTGAAAAAGAATTTTGATGGAATATAAAGATAAGAAGGTGTTTTACTTAAATTAAAATTATGTTATATTTTGAAAAAGTGTTTTAAAAAATATTTTATTTTGTTTTGAATTGTTTGTTAATAATTTAAAAATATATACTTTTTGGTTTAAAAAAATATTTTTAAAACCATTACCAAAGGAAGTTAACTTTCTACCCATTTTGTCTAAGGTTGATTTTTTTTTTTTCACCCATATGTCTAATGATTTGTCCATAATTATTTTAAAAATGAGAGAACTTCATTTACACCCCTTAAAGTATTAGTGGTTTTGAATCTTGAACTTTTAATATTTGCAATGTCAGTATCTCAATTACTTTTTTTTTTTTTAAATTTCACCAATTTTCTGCTAAAAGTCTCAAAATTAACCCTTAAAAAAATAAAAAATAAAAAAAGGTAAAAATTATGGTGACAATATCTCTTTGTTTACCCCTAATGAAAGAGAGGCGTCTGTGAGTACTAAAACAACTTTAGATTTTAGCCACTCTTTGTTGTTTATCTGTTGTTTGTTTCTGTCTAAAGGAGGAAGATATTTTTAAAAAGAAAAGAAAAGAAAAGGAAATAAAGATAAGAAGAAGACGGAATTGAATGATGAATATCCTATATATGGACCAAGCTTGATTAACACTCAATTGAAAGCATGGAAACTTTCTTAATCCTTCTAGTCAAACTAATACCCGAGGTTTATGTGATAAGACAGATTTTGCTAAGATATGTAATCAAAAAACGTAGAGGTTAGGTACTAATTATAATATACAATTTAAACGGGTTGTTCCTCCTTAGCATTTAAAGAGTAGTTGAACAGCCAATTTTGGATAGACAAGAAAAAAAGAAAAAAAGAAAAGGAAAAAAAAGAAATTCTCTTTCTTCACCTACAATCCATCTTATCATCCTTTTTTTAAAAAAAGAAAAAAAAACATTAAATAGGTCTTGCACATCCAATATATGGTTGGTTTGAAAAAAGAAAAAAGATGGATGAGAGATTGAGACGTAACATTTCTCTAAAAAAAAATTGAACATATCAAAAATTCACTGGAATATTGAAGAGAAATATTATTTTTTTCACACATATATATATATATGCTTTAGTAGAGAACCAACTAAACAAGTCTATAGAAAACAAGAAATTAAATAGGCAAAGATTCCAACGGAGAATCTTTACCACTAACCAGTGGTACAGAAAAGATAAGAGAGGGATAGGTGGGAATACTGCCAGAAGAGTATCTGGCTGCGGCCCGTGCCACATAATGGGTACAAAAATTTAGACTTCTTATATATATATTTTTTAATTCACCATTGAATAAATTAACATGGGTCCATTTCTATCACTTTCTCTCGCCATCGCTACCAACCAACATGACAAAAAAATAGAATCCAAGTGGGACTCAAATTATCACGATGTGCAAGTGGATGAAATTAATACTCACTAAAAAAAGCATATTCATCAAACAAAAAACACACCAAAATTAAAAGAAACAAGCATTATTGAGGTGGGTTTCGCACCAAACCCATTTGGAATATACGTTGATGCAAATTCTAGTCATTTTCAGTCTTTAAAAAAAAAAAAAAAGCAGAAAATAGTTTTTCTTTCTTTTTCTTTTTTCAAGTTTCGTACATAGTTATTTTTGACCTGAATATATAACTTTTTACGTTATGCTTCCCCTAAGATAATTAGATTGGACCACAAAAGTCCACAGAAATACAGTCTGTATAGGAATAATAGGATATATATAATACACAAATATGGACAAGAACGTGGCTCATGATCACAAATAAATTAATTAAGAAGCATCTCATTCTATTGTCGGTAGATTAAAAGATTTGACCCACATATTTTATCCCACCATTCCCGTTTAGGCTCCCATCCAACCCCGTGCACCCCACCAATTATATATGGGCAGCCGTACAAAGAGAAATGCTCCATGCATATTCTCAACTAAATATTAAAAAAAATTATTGGATTTTGAATAAATTACCGTTGAATTTTAAATTATGATTTTTATGGTCACGTTAGGAAGTGTCAAGTTAAAAAGTGTGCACTTAAAAGTAAACACTTGAAAATATATATAGCATTTCTCTCATATCAAATGGGCGATTGTAAACCAAACAATTTTACTCCACATAAGAAATATTGCTACACATATTTTCATGATTGCTCACTTTTTGGTGTGACAGTAAAAATTACTATTGAACACTACCTAAACTTTCATTTATTATTTCATTAGAGAACGAGTGTTTATAAGTGAACATTTATGTGTGTAGCATTTCGCAGTACTCTAAAGTCTTTTTAAAATCTGGAAATTGCGTTAGAGAAATTAAAAAAATGCTTTTTGTATTAAAAAATTGTGTTAAACAAAAAGTTGATATGTTTAGTAAAAACTCTAAAATTACTTTTTTGACTTTTTTATTTTAAAAATTATCAAAACTTACTTTTAAAAAAAGTTTAAAAATTAAGTCTTTGATAAAAAGCATTTTTTGACTTTACTACCTATTTCCCAACGCAATACGAAAGAGACTCTTACTCTTAAACTCATGGAATTCTGCATGGCGGCGGGTGCAAATATCAGCATTCTCTTTCAACTCCAAACCACACAGTTTTGATCTTTCTACTCACAAATATTAATAAATAAATAATAAATAAATACAAATAAAATAAGAGGACAAAAATTAAGAACTGAAAAAGGAAAAAGATATTCGCTTGTTTTATTTGTTTAGTTAATAGTTATTGTTTCAACCGGCTTCCGGGTTACGTTATCTTCGATGGTGACCAAAGAAAGAAAAAGAAAGCAAAACAATAAGAAGACGTCTTCTATATTTGCACTGAGAATAAGCTCGGGAGAGAGATGGAATGCGCACCTCATCCTCCGCAGAACTATGCGCTACTGGCTTACTGTTGCTGGTGATCTGCGAGGGGCGTGGATCTGCTACAGGTATGCCGTCGTCGGGTTGGTGATCTGCTGCTACTCCTCCGCCATCCAGAGCTCCCACGGCTGCGTGCATATCCCTACTAGCTTTGAGATCCCACTCCTCTGTTTCTTCCCAAGTTTTCTACGCATATATATGTATAAGTAGACTCTCTCTCTGTATATATGTAGATAGAGAGAGAGAGAGGAGGGGGAGGGGGGGGGGAAGGAGAGGTGTTGACTGCTGAGCTTGAGAAAACGGTGAAGGAGATATAAAAGGCTAGAAAATAAACGATTTTCTTTCTTCTTTTTTGGTTTTGGCAATATATTTTTTAAAATATGGTTTAGTTTTAATATTATTATATTCACGAGTGCAGAAACATTTATAATAATGTATAATTTATAAATGCATGGAGTATGGACATGAGGTCAAGAAATAACAGCAAGGAATTTTGAACGTATGGTGAGTCTGGTTTGAGTGGTTGAGACGTTGACCATAACGTTTACATCATTCTACCCATGCCCCAAATCTCGTAAAATTGTCAATGACGGTGCAAAACGCTGGACCTCACTCCTGCCTTTGGCTTTTTATTTGAAATTATTGTGTATCTATTAGAGCACAGGGTTTTCTATCTTCAGATAATTACCTCTCAACGAATTATGCATCTCCTCCTTTTTAGTTATCTATTCAAAATGCAAAATGCATTTGTCTTCCATGGGTGAACAGTACACTATGAAAATGAAAGGATTTCAAAGGTGCTTTGTATTAATTGATAAATTACAGAGGATGCCAATGGCATTATATACACGTATACAGTACAGAGCATAGCAAAAGCAAAAGGAAAGTAAATCACTAATATTCTAATTACTTGTGACAGATCATGTAATTATTTACAAGAGATTTCAGTCCCTCTATCAACTTGATTCCATCATAATTCCTTGATCAGCGTGATTCCACTTTCCTCCTTTGTCAAGATTGCATTGCACAAGAGATTGGGTTGTATTGCTGGCTGAAGATACAGAGGGATATTTCCTTATACACTTGGTCAATAGTTTCCCTTCATATTGTGATTCGTGAACTAGCAGGATTTGTTCTCTATTGAGTATTATCTCATAATGGCTATCAGCATGATTTCTGGGATTTGGACTATTACCATGATTTGTGGGATTTGGCACATTTTGAGTTTGAGCAGCAGAGTCCACGTGAGTTGCTGTGGGTTGTATACCATCTGGAACTTGTATTCTAACAGCCCCCCGCAAGCTAATGGGGGGAACCACCATGAGCTTGGACTTCAGAAATAAAAATTGACTAGAAGATAAGCCTTTGGTAAAAATATCAGCAATTTGATCACCAGATGAAATGAATTTAACTGCAATGTCACGATTAACAACTTTCTCACGCACAAAATGGTAATCAACTTCTATGTGTTTGGTTCTGGCATGAAAAACAGGATTGGAAGCCAAGGCTATAGCACTAATGTTATCACACCAAAGAATAGGGATGGAAGGAAGAGAAACCCCAATGTCTTGAAATAACATTCGAATCCAGAACAGCTCAGCAGTAGTAAGGGCCAAAGCTCTATATTCAGCTTCGGTGCTGGAGCGAGAAACAATGGCTTGTTTCTTAGCACTCCATGACACAAGACAATTCCCAAGAAAAATAGCAGAGCCAGAGGTAGATTTACGATCATCAGGACTACCAGCCCAATCAGCATCACAATAGGCAGATAAAGTAAGAGGGCCCTTGGTATAGAGTAAACCATGATCAACACAATTCTTCAAGTAGCGTAAAACTCGTTTGGCAGCAGTCCAATGAGCAGTGGTGGGTGAGTGCATATGTTGACATAGTTGATTAACAGCAAAAGCAATCTCAGGCCTGGTTAATGTGCAATATTGAAGAGATCCTACGACATGTCGGTATTCGGAAGGATCAGAGAGAGAGCTGCCATCAAAATTGGAGAGTTTGATGCTCGAAGAACAGGGAGAGTTGGAAGGCTTAGCCCCTGCCATCTGAACTTTATGGAGTAAATCAGAGATGTATTTTGCTTGACAAAGGTGAAGACCAGTAGCAGTCCTGGTGGCCTGAATACCAAGAAAGAAACCAAGAGGACCAAGATCCTTCAAGGGAAATTCAGTCTGCAATTTGGAAATGAGAGACTTGATTACTGTAACATGAGTTCCTGTGAGTATAATATCATCCACATAAACAAGCATAAACAACCGAATGCTTCCACGAATAAAAATAAATAAGGATGGATCAACCAGGGAGGCTATAAAGCCAAGTTCAAGTAAGAATGAGGATAACCGATTATACCATGCCCGTGGAGCTTGCTTGAGGCCATATAAAGATTTATGAAGTTTACACACATAATCAGGATGCGTCTTATCAACAAATCCTTGAGGTTGTTCCATGAAAACTTCTTCACCGAGGTAGCCATGTAAGAAAGCATTGGAGATGTCTAATTGTCGGATAGACCAATCAAATTGCACAGCTAAACTCAGAATAATACGAATAGTTGAGGGTTTGATCACAGGACTAAATGTTTCATTATAGTCAATACCACATTGTTGTTCAAATCCTCGTGCTACAAGCCGCGCCTTAAATCTCTCAATAGAACCATCAGGTTTTTGTTTAATCTTATACACCCACTTGTTTCGAATGATATTGTGATGCAACGGTCTAGGACACAATGTCCAAGTGCCATTAGAAACCAAGGCCCGATATTCTTGAAGCATAGCATCTTGCCATCTTGAATCTACAGCAGCTTTGGTGAAGCTGCTGGGCTCCTTCTCGGAAATAATGGTATGAAAGGATAGGAGGGGATGTTTGGTTGAGTTATAGAGTTTGAAACCATGAAATTGCTTTGGTTTAAGGGTTCCAGTTTGGGAACGTGTGGTCATAGGATGTAAGGAAGGTGGTTGGATTGTAGGAGCAAAAGGCTCAGAGGGAGGTACAGGTGATGTAGGTGGGCTCAAGAGGGTTGAAATGGTGGGATCATGAGGGCTGGCCATGATAGGGGAGTTGGATGAAGGCGTGGGATCCACGGGATTATTAAGATCGAGTGAAGGAACTAAGGGACTAGATGTAGGATTAGAGGGGGAGTCCATATCAGTTGTGTCATTAGAAGCAGATGTGTCATTCAAAGCATTTGTAAAATCGGAAGGTAAATAAGAGGGCAAAGGAAGACTTACAGGGAGTGAAAAGGATGTATCATTCTGTGCAGTGATCTTGGAGGGCAGTAGCTCGGCAGCCTGCTCCTTTGCTGGAAAAGTACTCTCATCAAACACCACATGTCTTGAAAGGTACACTTTGTTAGTAATAGGATCCAAACATTTATAACCAGCATGATGGTAACCAAGAAACAAACAGGGCTTGGACCTATACTCTAGCTTGTGTAACCCATAAGGTCGAAGAAGAGGATAACATTTGCACCCAAAGACCCTAAGAACTTGATAATCAGGCTCCTTGTCATACAATTTAGAAAACGGAGATTTAAACTCTAGAGTAGGAGTGGGCAGCCTATTAATGATGTAAATAGCAGTGAAAAAGGCATCCACCCAATACTTGTTGGATAGGTGGGCATGAGCAAGAAGAGTTAAACCTGTTTCTAAGATGTGTCTCAATTTTCTTTCTGCAAGACCATTCTGTTGAGATGTGTGAGGACAAGATTTTCTGTGAATGATCCCAGATTTGGTTAGAAAAGACTAAAATTGGAGAGAGTTATATTCCCCACCTCCATCAGACTGTAGTTGTTTAATGGTGGTAGAAAACTGATTCTCAACCATGAGTTTAAATTTGACAAAGTGATCAAAGACCTCTGATTTAGCATACAAGGGATAAATCCAAGAAAAGCGTGAGAAGTCATCTATAAAAATCACATAATATTTGTAACCACTCACAGATGGGACTGGTGAGGTCCACACATCTATGTGAATCAATTGAAGAGGATGAGTAGAGATGCGAGTGGATGAGGAAAATGATTGTCTTTTGCTTTTGCCCAACTGACATGAACTGCAAACAATATCTTTATTCATTTTGGTAAGAGACATTGGTAAATCAAAGTTCTTAACAATGCGAGAAACTACATCAAATGAAGGGTGCCCTAATCTAAAGTGCCATCCCATTGAAGATGTCTTTATTCCAAGAAAAGCAGTAAACGAGTGGTGGTCTCTGAGAGATGACTTGTGGAGCCGAAGGGGGTAAAGGCCATTCTCACTTCTGCCCTCCAGGGGCACCGCATGAGTCTGATAATCCTTCACATAAAAATAATGGGCAGTTAGAATAAAATAACAATCATTATCAAGACAAAAACGTTGAATGGACAAAAGATTTGCAGTGGCTTGTGGACAATGAAGAACTTTGTTAAGATGAAAAGTGGAATTAGATGAAGATCGAAGAGTTGAAAAACCAGTATTTTCGATTGTGAGCCCAGCCCCATTACCAACAGCTACGGTGTCATCATTCTGGAAAGGTTGTTGGATGCTCAAGTTCTCCATATCATTAGTTATGTGGGCATTGGAACCACTATTAGCAAACCATGGTTGATCTTCAATTGTGGCATTGGTTCGGGCAGCCATTGCTGCAAGCTGAGGTGGTGGATGTCTCCCTTGATAGGAGTAATCCATGCGATGGAAGCAGTCCAAGGCCTGGTGACTGGTCTTTCCACAAATTTGACACGGTGGCCTATTGCTTCGGTGAAAGAAATTGCCATTTTCAACTGGATTGGGATCTGGTCCTTTGTTGTTGTAAGGCTGCATGGAGGTGTTGGTGTGATTTGAACCATGAGGATATGAGTGCTGCTGCCGTGGGGAAAATTTTGCGGGTCCTGGAGCAGAGGGATATGAGTGCTGGCGTGGAGAAAAATTGGAGTGAGAGCCCCTTGGTGAGAACTGCATGTGCTGCGGAGGTTTGTTCCTCTGTTGCCAAGTACGAGCCCCTGCAGGTTTGTTAGTAAACAAAGCAAATGTTGCTGAATCTGCAACACTAGTCTGCTGCTGCAAAAGTCTCTCATGGCTTAATATTTCATCACGGAAATCATCAAATTTCATGGTCTTGTCACGAGTGGCCAAGGAATATGAAGTAATAAAAGGATTAAAAGAAGGATTTAAACCACCGACAATGAATGAGATGAGCTCCTCATCACCAAGAGGGTTCCCAACTATGGCCAATTGATCAGCAAGTCCCTTGGCAGTTTGGATGTATTCACTACAGGCTTTAGAGTCCTGGCGAATGGTTTGAAGTTGTCTTTTCAACTGAGTGATCCGAGACTTGGACTGTGAGGCAAATCGGTGTGCTAAAGATGTCCAAACTTCTTGGGACGTGTTGAGTCCAAAAACAGTGGATAAAACATTTTCAGACAAAGTTACAAGAATCAAGCTAAGAAGACATTGATCCTTCTTTGTCCAATTGACATATGCTTCATTAAGAATTTCCTTACCTTTATCATCAGGTAAGAATTTAGGAGGGCAAGGCTCTGAACCGTCAACTATGCCCAGGAAGTCATGACCACGAAGAATTGGCATGAATTGAGACAACCACATAGGATAGTTATGGTTGTCCAATTTGATCTGAACCGTTGGAGTAGGACTCTGAAGGGAGAACACATTGTTGGATTGAGTGTTGCTAGAGGAGGCCATGGAGGATCGAGAATTCAGCGTTGGCTGTATA
>FXXK01000382.1:185844-199030 GCA_900184695.1 Betula pendula
GGCTCTGATACCATGAAAAGGAAAGGATTTCAAAGGTGCTTTGTATTAATTGATAAATTACAGAGGATGCCAATGGCATTATATACACGTATACAGTACAGAGCATAGCAAAAGCAAAAGGAAAGTAAATCACTAATATTCTAATTACTTGTGACAGATCATGTAATTATTTACAAGAGATTTCAGTCCCTCTATCAACTTGATTCCATCATAATTCCTTGATCAGCGTGATTCCACTTTCCTCCTTTGTCAAGATTGCATTGCACAAGAGATTGGGTTGTATTGCTGGCTGAAGATACAGAGGGATATTTCCTTATACACTTGGTCAATAGTTTCCCTTCATATTGTGATTCGTGAACTGGCAGGATTTGTTCCTTATTGAGTATTATCTCATAATGGCTATCAGCATGATTTCTGGGATTTGGACTATTACCATGATTTGTGGGATTTGGCACATTTTGAGTTTGAGCAGCAGAGTCCACGTGAGTTGCTGTGGGTTGTATACCATCTGGAACTTGTATTCTAACACACTATTCACGGATGCATCTATTTTTTTTTTTTAAATTTTTTTTATTGTTTCTCTCGAGCCCTCTCTCTTTCTCTCATACTTTTCTCTCATCTTTTCTTTTTCCCTCCATATTTCTCAAGTACCTCTCCCGCCTCTTTCTCTCAGTCCGCCTCTTTCTCTCAGTCCGCCTCTCCATCTCTCTCTCTCTCTCAAGATAAACCTTATCACTCTCTTTCTCTTTTTCTCTCTATGTCATTATTGTCTTCTCACTCTCTCTCGTTTTCTTTTCTCTCTCTTTGGTTTCTCTTTTCTCTAGGTTCTTTTTTCTCCTCTTTAGGCTTGAGCTCAAGCTACGCTAAGTCTTTAGTGAGCCGAGCTCGGATACACATTTCTTAGCTCCACAAGAGCTCAAGCTTAGCTTGAATAAACATCCTTATGAATGAGTTAGTCTCGAAATCCTAGAGCTCGACTTGATTACAACCTTGACAATTTCTTATAAGTCCCTTTTGATGCTAACGAGGCCACCCAGCAACTATTTATAAGCATCAAAAGGCATGAGCATTTGGTAAGGTGGGCAGCCACCTAACACATGCCACCAACAAGCAACCTCATGCTCACTGGTGTCCTCCGCTTCATCCACCACCTACCACTTTTTCTTTCGACGTCCACGCGCTGGTCAGCATGCTCCGCCAACCGCCATGTCTTCGTTGGAAGTTAGAATTGCTGTTTGTCGGACTTTTTGTTATTTTTCTGTATTTATTCTTGTTTTCGTGTTGTTTGTTTTATGTTACTGTCTCCCTATTTTGTAATGATATATTAGTTTAGTGAAGACTTTTGTAATAATTTCAATTTTTTTTTTTTGGTATCCATAAAATTAACAAAATTTTTTTAAAAAAAAAATTGAACACTCAAATGAGCCCTAAATGTACATCCAAACACTTATATGTACATGTAGCATCATGTGGAAAAAAGGCAAGAAGTTAATTATGGGCCAAGCCACTTGGCCCATCAACCACCGAGCCGAGGTTTCCTTTTGGGCGGCTTCAAAACGTCCGGGCTTTATTGGCCGCAATTGAATCTAGGGTTTTAAAGCACACAATTTCAAGTATCCCCCAATTTGGTCCAATAGTTGGTCTAATCTGAGCCGTCCACTTTAGGATATCTGAGCGTGGCACCTCCTTTAAAACCCTACCTCAAAAGTTCTCCAGGAACATTGCCTCCATCGCCGAGTTGCAGAGGTCTCAGCGAGTCTCAGGTAAATTCTTTTGTCATTAGATTTTATTATCATGATGCGATTTTTCTTTTTGGGTTCATCAAAATTTATGGCCTGTTTATTTGCCAAGAAAGCTAAGAAAATGAAGAGAGTGTGATTTCAATATTGAATTATGAAATCTTTTTGTTTCTGGGTCATTGAAAATCCAAGATGCAGAACGTTATTCTTTTAATTTCCAGCCTTTTCTCCGGCACCAAATGGATTATTGGTGAAATTTTCTCTGCCCACGCCTGAAGTTACCCATGGGACTGGTTATGTATTTTCATATTTGAAGTTACAGAGACCTTCTTGATCAAATCTGATCCCATTGTCTTTTGACATAATAAACGTACTCTGATGTGTGCAATGGTTAGTGTAACTGTAGTAGAATGATTTCTAGGTCTATTCGTGCCTGAAAATGAAGTTGTCTGCTCAGCTATTTAGATTTTAAAATAAAATAGAATTGGGATAGTTGAGTAGATTGCTATTATTATGGTTGCACAGTGAATGATAATTTAAGAAATGCTTCTTTTAATTTTCCTGCAAGTCCTTGCGGAAAAAATGGGTGTTTGATTCGAATTTTGATGTGGTCACCTAAAGATGAGCTTTTGCATTAATATTTATTGAAGCATTATTAATTTCTAACATAGCAATACGTGGAAATCCCCAAATTTTTCGCGTGAAATTTTTTCTAATATTGTTTAGTAGAAAACGTTTTAGAAAAAAAAAAAAAAATTTCACTGCTTGGTCGAAACTCAAAAATGATGTCGAAACATTTTTAGTTGTTTGGCTTGTAATCACCACCCTCACCAAAAACAACCCGAAATCAGAAGCCGTTGCATCTTGCATCAACATTCCTAAAAATTCATTCACCACCTCACTTGAAGCAACCCATAGTCAAAAACCTCCAGTAATACAAAACCCATCAAATCATTCTCTGCATTGCACTTACTCCAATCAAAGCCAATCAAGAATGTTTCTGCTTCTACCATTTTCAGCTGCCAATCCGATGCCTTCAATCCATTCTGGTTGGAGGTGTGAGATCCAATAGAAGGCTTATCCTCCAAACACAACGTAAGTTCTAGTGATCAAATAAGCATATTTCTCATTGTGCCTTGGTTAGAGATCCAAGCATATGCGTGAGATTTGTGGGATTAGGTCAGGATTTGGGTTCTTTTATGGCCTGGAGCATGCCCTTAATTACTTGGAATGGCAGGAGAAACGATATGTCATATTCTCTTTATGGTCCAAGTTTTAGTATTCGAAATGAATTACAAAGTGAAAGCTGCTGTGTACATCAACTGAATTTCCTGCTGAAGCCTATCTGTCATTTAAATGTCAAATGCATAATTAGGGCATTTTGGAAGAGAAGCATTTCCCTTTATTAATTGTTGGAGAAAGCATTTTGGTGTTTTTTGCTGAAAAAAATGGTTTAATTTTGGTCTATTCACCACCTTAAAAATGTCCTTTCCATCCATTGCAATTTGAAAGCTGTGTTCTAAAATTGATGTCCTGTACTCATTAAGATGTTGGAGCCATTTTGCTTTCTATGCACTGGCCTTTGAGTTATAGATCATGTACACTTGATGCCTGATGGTTTTAAACAAGTCTTTTGCTTCCTTTTGCAGGTAGGCCATGGTGAAGCATAATAATGTTGTGCCTAATGGGCACTTTAAAAAGCATTGGCAGAACTATGTCAAAACATGGTTCAATCAGCCAGCACGGAAGACACGGAGACGGAACGGTAATAATAAGTTCTACTAAGAGTTCATTGTTTTCCCTTGATGCTTTATTTACCATTATTCTTTTTATTGTTGTTTGTATTGCTTCTTAAATTGTTTTTTTGAGATGTGGAATGTTTCAATCTCCAGCTCGACAAAAGAAGGCTGTGAAGATTTTTCCAAGGCCTACATCTGGACCTCTGAGACCTATTGTTCATGGACAAACTTTGAAGTACAATATGAAAGTTAGAGCTGGCAGAGGATTTTCTCTTGAAGAACTAAAGGTGAGACTTTTTTTCATGCCAGTGGTGCTTTAAAGTGGTAACTGGTTCTGCAATACAGAGACTGATGTTATAACAATGCATATATCTGTTGCTAGTTAAAGAAGGTTTTTTTTTTTTGGTGGTTTCTAAATGGTTTAGGATCATTACTTCTGTCTCTGCAATCCTTAATTGTATCACTGTATAAATATACATTGAGAAAAGTATGTGCTCTCTCAACAGTTCTGTACAACTGTACCCTTTTATCTTGAGTTTTCATATTCCTTCTGGAACAAATATGCCCACCTGCAATTTTGCACGCATATAGCATTTTTTAATTAGAAAGTTTGCACTCTCCCAACAGTTTTGTAACCTTGTTGTCCTGGTCTCTTCTTTCTCTGCTAGAACGAATATAGTACTGCAATTTTGCACCTGCAAATTGCACAAATAATCTGATCAGTAATTGGTCCTTGCGGGTTAAGCCTTCTTTCGTTTGGTTATTTCCATTTTTTCAATGTGTGTTCATTAAGATGGTTGAGTGTTGTTATGTATATTATCTGAACAATTGCATTGCCAGAAGGTAATGCAACATTTGTTTCCCTAGAAGACAAAGAAATAGTGACTAAGCCTTTATGTTTGATTGGACATCTTAACCTGCAGGATGATTGAAGCAACGAATGCAACTCTCATGATATCAATTCTGTTGTTTTTACTTTCTCTTTTTTTTTTTCCTTCATTTGAGCAATGTAATATATGTTAGTCCTCTTTTTTGCTGAATGTAATACGCCTAGAGCATTTCAGGCTGCTGCTATACCTAAAAAACTTGCTCCAACAATCGGCATTGCTGTTGATCATCGCCGCAGAAACCGTTCCTTGGAAAGTCTCCAAGCTAATGTCCAGAGGCTTAAGACATACAAGGCCAAGCTAGTTGTTTTCCCAAGGCATGCTCGGAAAGTCAAGGTAAACACAATCAGTTAATATGTTTTAAAGTGAAATTTTTACCAGCTGTTCTTCTGCGTTTCAAAATCTTATTGGACCATTTCTGCATAAACCATATTGCAGGCTGGTGATTCTAGTCCCGAGGAACTTGCAAGTGCCACGCAAGTTAAAGGTGCTTACATGCCCATCGTGAGAGAGAAGCCAACTGTTGAGCTTGTGAAGGTCACAGATGAGATGAGGACGTTTAAGGCTTATGACAAGCTACGTATTGAACGTACGAATGTACGTCATGTCGGTGCCCGGTTGAAAAAGGCCGCCGAGGCCGCGAAAGAGGAGAAGAAATAGTGAGAATAGTCAGTTTAATCAGTCTGCTGATTGAACGTTCATCTTCATGAAATTTTTGTTCGGAATCTAGCAACTAAAAAGTGACTTCAGACACCCTAGTTTAATATTTGGAATCTGCTGCTGCTGTTGTTGTTTCAACCCTTGCTCTAAATATTTCTTCGATCTATATGCTTGGCTCATGCCCTCTATATATTTGTTATTTTCTTCTTATTCATTGTGATTCTATTTCTGCAATCTAGTCCAGTATTCTGGAGAGGTGGGAAACCTATTATCTGCCGTTTTTCAAAACTTAAACGGTATGTTTTGGCTATGTTTTTAGTAGGATCATAACAGTAAAAATAACTAAAACTAGTAGTGTTCGAATTTACAGACCGTAAGTGTAATTTTAAATTTAATTACATAAATTGTATTGTTTGAGAACGTATTTTTAAAAAATTGTGATTTAAAAATATATAAAAATTGATGTAGAAGGGGGCGTGTTTTTAAAAATATACTATTTAAAAGGTTAAATCTTAATTTTAAATATTAAATTGAAGTTTTGTGAAACGCTTAACTATAATTGACAAGTAATATGAGAAAAATTTTGTATAGAATTTATGTGTCCAACTAATTTTAGTTTTAACCTATTTAAAAAGGTAATATTATCTAGAGTCTCTAGTATCTTTTCTCAAAATTTCTAATATTTTGGACAAGAGAGAGGTTTGAACGTGGGTTCAATAAATAAATGACAGGCAAGGGTAGTAATGTTGGATCTGAATCCCCTCATTTCTTGAGTATTAGTCATCTAATTTCATATTTTTGAATTTCAATCATTTATCTGATTTATTATTATCGAGAGAGAGTTAAATAAGATGAATAGATGAAATTCAAAATATAAAATTCTCATATTTTTTTAAATACGAAAGGATACAAATCTAGTAATGTTAAGGTTAAGGTGGTTGTGCTGACATAAAAGGTGGTGGTTGAGTTGACATTGAATGTTGATGGTGGCAACAGCGGTGATGCTAATTGCTATGGCCCATCACCCATGGGTCGAATTGAGTGTAACCATCTCAGGGCAGTTGGTAAGCAATTTTTGAACATCAAATCCACCCTGTCAGATCACTCAAAAAGTTAGATTACCAACTGACCAAATCCAAATAAATGTTTTTTTTTATTGATTTATCTCTCATCTCTTTTTTAATTTTTTTTTAAAATTTATCATTAAATCAGTGAAACTGGATCATATACATTTAATGAAAACTTTTTTTAAAAATATGAATTAGAGTTGGATGAGAGATAAAAAAAAAAATAGCATGTCATTTTGATATTTATTTTTTGGTAAAAATATTGGTACTAATAGCATTTATCTTTTTTGTTTTAAAAAAAATTATATAAGACTCATATGTGACTCTTATAAATTTAATAATAATAATTTTTTTTCTTAAATAAAATAAGCTAGAGATAAATAAGAAATAGGAGAGTAAAAACATTCACATCAGATTCTTTATACCTTGTTTCATTGTCTAAATTAAAAAAAAAAGTTTAAAAAAATCACAAAAAAGTTACTTACAGCAGATACCATATGTATTTTCTATACCTTATGAACGCTATAGTGCAAAGCTTCCCAATGCTTTTTTATAATCATAAAAATTTTCTCTTTTCTCATGACTTTTTATGCACATCTTGTCTCTTTACTTTTGGTCTGAGAGAGAGAGAGAAGAGTTTTTGAAAAAAAAAAGTACAAATATTATTTTGATGATATAGAAAAAGGTATAGGAAATTTATTATGAGGTGTATTTAGATAAGAAAACAAAAAATAATTTAGTTTTCTAAATTTTAAAAACAAAAATGACAAAAAAAATTACTGCTCTAAAATGACATCATTCATTTAAAATGAAAGGGATAGTTATCCGTTTATTGGACTTTGTCAACGACAAAGGAAGTGAGGAGTCAATTTATGATCTGTTTTCCCCATTTTGTCCTGGGATCAAATACTTGAAAACTTTACGGCACGTTACACTTCGTGACTTCCTTGTCAAATGTCAGAAGAAGCTTGAACATCACAAACTCTTAAAAAAAAAAAAAAAAAATCCCTTTAATAGGTTGCACGCAAGACATCTTCTAAAAGGTAGAAAAATAGGATTAGATTGCAAAAGTTGATGCTCATCTTTTGCCATTCACCACCATTTTTTTCTTCTTAAAAAAAAAAAAAAAATAGAATTTTGTGTGAAAATTTTTATTTTAAGTTTTGAACTCACGCCCTATTAAATTAGAGCACTAGCAGCACATTTCTTAAAACTCATTCACTTTCTTTGATGTAGGAAAAACTCTTTAAAAAAAAAAACCTGTAATAAATTCTCTTGATGTTCTATAAACTAAAGAAACTTCAAAGGAACCAAAAGTTGTACCATAAATTTAGGAAAGCAAAAGTGATTTTTTTAACGTTATTTTAATATTAAAAATTATCTTTTCTCTCTTCGTCTTTTAACATTTGTTTAAAACAATATTTAAATTGTTTCTCTTTCCTTTCTCTTTCTCTTAGCATTTAATTAGCATGAAAAAATGATAAAAGAAACTATTGTAAAGTTTATTCGAATAAAAAAATAAAAAATAGTTTAGTTGCTGCTAGTTCTTAAAGTCTCATTTTATGCATCTATTTACTAAAACAATAGATCACATGAGATGATCGATCCACTATTAAATTAATCTTAATTAAAAATAAAAAATAAATAAATAATGAATTGAGCATGTTTTAAGAATTAAAAAATGAAAAGTTCAAATTCAAAAAATAATTAACAGTTTTTTTTTTTTTAAAAAAAAATTACTTTACATAAATTAAAGTAATATTTTCAGTGAAATCAAAAATATTTTCAATGGACGGTTATTTTCTGTTGCACCAAACAAAATCGGAAGCAAGATATTTAAATCAAAACGGAAAAAGAAAATTATGAGTGAGTGAGTTACGGAGAGAGTGTGAGAGCAAGAGACTTACAGGACCACACGGTTCCGCATTATATAAACACCCCCCCAGTGAGCCCAAACACGAACACACGGCACTGAGACTCCTTCTTACGTTTCGTTTTCGTGATTATCTCGAAGCAGAAAAAGAGCGAAGGAGAAAGTAATATGGGTTTGAAGGTCTGCCTCGATCTCTCCCTTATACCATCGCAATTATTCCTTTTTTTAAAAAAAAAAAACAAAAACAAAATTTAAGATTATGATCTTCTTCTCGCGCTTAAATATGTCTTGGAAATCTCTATTTTATGTTTTATTTGCTCAGATCTGTTGTTTTGTTTGAAATTATTTCCCAAAAGAACTTTCCGGGCCAGTTTGTTCTTGAATATAGATGAATTTGCAGAATTATCAAACATTTATCGCCATCAAGTAGTTATGTATATTGGTTTTTTCCTTTGTCTTGAAATAAAAGATATGCTATTCGTTTTTTTTATACTGGTTGAGTTAGATTCGATTTGGCCCCATTGAATGATAGCAATGAGTGTGGTAGGGATTAGTTCAGATCTGCATGTAATCACTGCACTAGCGAGGTGACTAAGGCCCAAATTTCCAATGGAATCACATGCAAGTTTACCCAAAGAAGAATCATCTGCATTTTTTCCCTTGAGTAAGGATAAATTTGGATGTGGAATGCCGCCCGAATCACACGAATTCTGAGTATTTTGTGGGTGTTTTGTGTTTGAAAATGTTTGATAGTACTTTTGCTTTTTTGCTAAAAAGCAAAAGGCAAATCCTTAGTGTTCTGATCTACACTTAAATTGATTTTTTACCGTCATTCTTTTTTACATTATCTAGGGATCTACTGCAACATTTCGTATGCACTTAGTAGGGTATGTTGGCCTGTTGCAGATTTCATTACAATATCTGTATAATTTATGCGATGATGCCTCCCAGATCTGCAATTTTTGATTTGATCTTGTGCTCGACTTGTCAAATGGATGTGGTGGTAGCCTTGAAATTATATGTTGAAGTTACGTTGAACCAAGCCACCCCCTAGTCCCCTACCATCGTCCAACATAATCTAGTATGGAATCTCTCAAGGCACATGTAACAGTTTTAGAGAACCCCTCAGTGTGCTACTAGTAAATCTGCTCCATTGGTTGGATATCAGACTTGAAGCTTGGATGTCAGAAAGAGATTGTTTATGTATAGTAAACAACATTAGCATGTAGGCAAGGAGTAGCCTCTTCTTGATTGCTTTAGATTTAGCAACAATAAATTGGTATCCAGTCTTTGAATTTCTGGCTTTTCATTATTCTTGGCATTATTACCCGTTAGGGTGTAGCCTAGTGGTCAAAGGGCGAGCTATGGATGAGTCGTAGACCTGGACATTCTAGGTTCGATTCTACACTAGGAATTCCACTGGATTACTTGATACACAGTTTTGATGGGTGGGGTCCTGTATCTGAGGTTTATTCCCAAGGGGTGAGTCCCAAGGGCTGGTTTATTCCCAGCCTTGGTGTGAGGTACCACTTCATAAAAAATTCTTGGCATTATTAGTGGGCGGGCTTCTTTTTATTAGGATTTGACTCGATCTTGCTTTTTCTTTGAAAAATTAAGAAAAAATGTGTGAGAATATACCCATTTATTGTAGACCTTTACATGAGGGGCCTGTTTATGCATCACTGATTTATAGCTCGCTTGACACTGTCATGCATCTGAATGTGTTAACAGTCCGACTGTGCTGGGTTTGTTGCAGGAAGAGTTTGAGGATCATGCTGAGAAAGCCAAGACCCTGCCAGAGACAACGTCAAATGAAAACAAGCTTATACTCTATGGGCTATTCAAGCAAGCCACTGTTGGACCGGTGAACACCAGTAAGCATCTGGCTCAAATTACATTACATGCTCATTTTAACTTGTTGTCTGCCTCTGTACACCAAAAGTTAAGTTTCACCCTTCATGGCTTTTGTGTTTCATTTGCAGGCCGTCCTGGAATGTTTAACATGAGGGACAGAGCAAAGTGGGATGCGTGGAAGGCTGTTGAAGGTAATATTTTTTGATCAATTAGAGCAACATGGTTTGCTCTTTTGTCGTACTGTGTTCAATGTAAGAAATATCAAACTTTTTTCTGATCTACCAGGGAAATCCAAGGATGAAGCAATGGGTGATTACATAACCAAAGTGAAACAGTTGAAGGAAGAAGCTACGGCATCTACTTGATGTCTTATTGTTGATGCCTGATGCCATTTGGTTGTGTGTTTTAAAAACTTTGAATTGAAAATAATCATCTGTAGCTTTCGAACCAGTAATGTGTTCTATCTGAATGGTGTGGAGGTATTTATGGCAAATTGTATGCGTATTAATTATGTAGAGTTTCTTCTGATTATAAACCAGAGTTGGCCAAAATCCTTTAACCCAACTAAGCTTGGGTTCAGCCTGAGCTCCTTGTTTCTGCTCAAATACATTCACGAGGGTAATTACACTTTATTCTCTAAACCATCTTCCAACTATCTCTTTTGAAAATATAACATTGGATTGGTGAAACTTACATGTGGGTTTTAAAAATTCAATAAGATTTATCCATCCATTATACAAAAATTGGTGAAAAATGGAATAGTGAATGATTTGTATCATTTTTTCTATGTTTATTGCTTCATTATCTTTGAGTTGTGAAGCTTAATCGTCTCACATCATGTTGCCTAGTAGAATCCAAACCTAAACCAATTGTGTCTTGTGGTTTGATTGTTTTTTCTACTATTAAAGCAAGGGGAATTTCCTTGTGGATCCTCTGCTGGTTAGTGTAAGTTTCTCCATTAAAAAACTACGAACTCAGGGCATGATGTATTCGGACGGAAAATTATCAAATATTTTTTATATTTTCGTATAATCATATTAACGTATAAATAACAACTTTCTTTCACAATATAAAATCAACTTAAAAAATATTCTTAATTAAAATACATTTATTAACTAATGATAACCAATAAATAAAATCATAAATGCATAAACCTATAAGAGAAATTATGTGTGACACTCTTGACCTGCTGGGCTTTTAACAAGGGCTAACGTGGTAAGGAAAATAGGCACTACCACGTCAGCCTAATAAAATAAGAGTATGACAAATAGTACAATCCAACCAATAAACCATATATTTTCAAATTGGGAGAGTCATAAATAACATCCACCAACACATTCAAAGTACCATTAAAAAAAAACAAATTCTGCAATAAATGTTGCTATTCAAGTTCAACTATTAATATTAGGATCCGGCTTATATGCAGTAGTGAAACACTACTGCATATCTGCGGTGCTTTTTTTAACGGCCTCAATTTTTTTAACTTAAACCAACACGCCGTTTAGAAAGGGCAATACCAAACAGCTAACATTTAATTTCTTCCGTGAAACAAAACAGACAGGACTGCCTTTCTTTTTTTTTCTATGCAAATAGACATTTCCTCAACACTCGTCAGTCGTCTTGGATGGAAAATGAGAGTAAAGCTAAAAACCAGAAAATCCAAGAACTGTTGCAATCTAGCCAAGCGCCCCCCCCCCCCCCCCGGCGGCGGCGGTGAAATTTAATTTTCAGTCTATTTGGCCCCTACCCATTAAACAATTTGGCCCTACTTACTAGAAAAATTGATTTCTAAGGCATGAGATGTGGCTCTGTTATACTCTGTTTATGGAGCCTAAAACAGAGTAAGATAAAAGCTCGCTCCTCTCCCAGGTCTCTCCTCTCCCATATCTTATGATATTGCATTTACATGCAACCCATAGTAATGCTCATACTTAAGAATGGGCTTTCCTATAAAAAAATAAAAAAAAAACAAAAAAAAAAAAACATAGCCTATCAGTGACCGTAAAGTATGAGAGCTCCTTAATTATTGCAAGGTGAGGCTCTGCCCTTCCCTTAGAATCCACTCCAGGTTGAAGGAGCAGCTGAAAAACAACGTACATTTGATTGAATTCCTTGCCTCACCCTGAGATTAGAGGGAAGGTAGATTTTACTCTCAATCCTTAAGTATTTTCGTGCCATGATCTGAAGCTTTATCTACTAAAATTCTACAACTTATTGAAATCATAAGGAGTGAAAACCCTTCACTCCCATGATCCATTATTAAAATCATAAGTAGTAAGGGTTGTCTTGGTCATAAGACATGGGTTGTCGTGGGTGATTCCTATGTCACTGACTAATCATCTCAAAGTCAGCATATAGCTTTTTGCGACTGCTTGAGCAGTGAAGACGAAAATGGTAGAGAGGAAGAAAACTAACCCTGACTTCTTCTCTCGCTCTCCAAGAGGAGCAGAGAGGATTTAGGTGGAGATACAGGGGGGCGGCGCAGGGGTGCGCCGACCCCTTAAAAAAAAAAAAAAAATCTAATCCTATAAGACATGCCCCTCCTTCCCTGGTTCTTAAAAAAAAAAAAAAAAAATTCTAATCCTAATCAGACACGCCCCTCCTTGCCTGTTTTTTTTTTTTTTAAAAGAAGGTGGCTCAGACACCCCCCCCCTTGTGGGCCTTGTGGTTGCCCCTTGTTTTTTTTTTTTTAATAAAAAAGACTTACGGAGCTACGCTCCTGTTCGCCCTTTTTTTCCTTTCTTTTCTCTTTTTTTCTTTTCTTTTCTTTCCCTTCTTGGCTTCTCCTTTCTCTGCTTCTTCGTTGTGAACGTTTCATAGCATAGACCGGGTGAGAGACTGAGAGTGAGACATTGAGAGAGATGCTGAAATTGAGAGAGAGAGACTTGATTCTATAGAGAGATATAGCTCGTGTGAGGGAAAAATTGTTAAGAAAAAGATGAAGATGAAGCTCAATGTTGAAGGATTTCGGCCATAAGTGTCAAGTAAAGTAAAATTTATAGTTTTTCTCTATATTTTCGTTACACCCATTGATTTTAAAGCTAGAGAATCATATAAATTGACATGATTTTTATTAGGTCTGAATCTAGGGTTTAATTTGGGGGTTTTTGATGCATGGTCGAATGGGTTGTTTTGGTTGGACAAAATTGATGGTGAGATGAGTTTTATTTGATAACTTTTGTTGTTTTTATCAAATTGATGATTGTTTTGTTGATTTTGGATTGATGACCGAATTGGTGTATTTGGGGCTTAGTATTTTGAGATCCATTTGCACCTTTGAACAAGCAATGAAACAGTAAAAGTGATCCAAACTAGTCCTCTAACAAAGTAAACCAACGAGCTCAGATGATTGAATTCATCATTTTCT
>FXXK01000383.1:2643-12982 GCA_900184695.1 Betula pendula
AGAAAGTATTGCAACCAATCTTCTCTCTTAGAATACTGGATTCCGATCTCCTCTCTTAGAATCTCAGATTCCGAATTGGCAAACAAATAAAGGGTGATTGTCTTTCCTTATCATTGTAAATAACACTTCGCTCTAGTGTCGTCCTCAGTCAGAGTGTACCACTCTTGTGAAATTAATTTCAAGGTTCGTATCATAGCCTTAGTCCACAAGGAATAAGACTCAAGAATTTTACACTCCGAAAGGAGTCAGCAACAAAAGATTTTTCACTTTCATACAGAAATAACTATTAATTTAAACCCACAATCTTATCTACTACCAAAGTAAAACTAAAGCATTATAACATAGATAGTAATATCTTCAAATGTTACGATCAAAAACTAGTCATAAAACATAACATAAATATTACAAAACTAAATCTAAAAGTCATGGAAAACTTCAAGTTCAAGGCCTAGTTTTAAGAAGATAAAGCAAATGTACGATCTCGATCATATTGCAACAGGTATCCTCATCCTCATCCCACATGTTTTTCAGCCACTCAGGATTTAATTCCTCAAAAATGATCTGAATTATGTCCTCCAAGCGAACATGACAGTTTGTAGGATCCGTAATCTTCAAAATCATTTATACAATACATATTTTATAGGTGAAAATGATACAAGTGTAAGTCAACGGCTTAGTGAGTATAAATATGGTGAACTCAGATATTTATAAATCACATGCATCAACGTAAGGTTATAGTTCATTATTTGACAATATCATCATGGACGCAATATAAATATAGTATATGTTGCCATAAGAGAATCATGTCATAGTTCAATTCCATATGGTCTACTCGGGCCCTTAACCCTTTCCTGCTCGAGTTTGCGTATTCTCAAAAAAACTTATGGTATAAGACCGATGCCTCGAATATTGCACAACATGCCGTCTTATACTAGTAGTCCAACCAAATTCAACTTTAGGTGGCTCACACTAATAGCAAAGTCATAACAGTGACATCATCCTTACATGGTGTGCTAGTCACAAAATAATCATTAAAGCTAAGACCAAACATAAAAGTAAATATATTTTATCATAGGACTGACCTATATAATATTACGCTTGTGGTTGTTATTAAGGCTGTAAATAAACTAATCCATCCAACAGTCCACTTAATACCCGTGGGGTAAAACTCGACCCGAACTCGAGATCGGTACTGTACAAACTCGCTCGATTAGTTAGTAATACATACCCGACTCGCTCGACGAAAACCGATAGGAACTTGCAAGCCTAATGATAGTCGCGTGAGCGCTACCGATTTTAAAATTTATAATTAACCACTCGCGATAAATCGTACCCTTGTAGGATAGTTCTAAAAAGAGGGTATCGTCCGCAGGAATTGTGTTCGGTTGTGTGATGATGGAATCTCTAAAATTGTACCTAACCTAACTCATAAGCAATAAATGTTTTTGTGTTTTTAAAACTAAAACTAATGGCACAAACTTTAAACTAAGTTACACAACTTGAATTGAAAGTAGTAGGGGAAGTATAGGGAATTGATTTCACTCAACCCTCATACCACAAGCGAACTGTATCTAGCATGGATCTTAAACAAAAGTATGATTTTGAGCGTGTAAAGGTTGTCAACCCTCACAACGAACTCAACAAGAAAATATTATAAAGAGAAATGATAAAGCATCATAGTTTCGCACTAGTCACTCACCTAACATCCTACATGTAATTTAACTTGTGTTCCTTAGCATGCAATATAAGTTCTCTCAATAACCTACACAATCTCATGAAATAAGCATAAAATATCATAGGTTTCCACTCTTCTTTCCAACTATTCTAAGTTAATCTAAACATGGATTGAGTCGTGGTCCCTAGCATACCCTATCAAACTCATATAAAATCATGTCACAAGCATCATAGGTTCGCCACTAGATCACTCACCTAACATCCTACATGTAATTAACTTGTGTTCCTTAGCATGCAATATAAGTTCTCTCAATAACCTACACAATCTCATGAAATAAGCATAAAATATCATAGGTTTCCACTCTTCTTTCCAACTATTCTAAGTTAATCTAAACATGGATTGAGTCGTGGTCCCTAGCATACCCTATCAAACTCATATAAAATCATGTCACAAGCATCATTGCATAGCTTGTGCTCTCTCAATCAAAGACATTGAAAGCATTAAAATCATTCAAGACTCAAACAAATTCCTCATATACAATAAACAATTTTCATCTCAAATGGTATAACATTAAGAACAATCCTAATGCATATACAATCATCATACCATTTGTACAAAATCCTAGCTAAATACAATCAACTCATGACACTTTGGATCAAGCTACATCAAAACTCTATAATGGGTTTAGTTCCTCATGAAGGATTTGGATTTCTTCATTAGGTTGAAAAAAACCATTTCCCAAAGGATTGTAGTGCTATGGGCTGGTTCTACCTACTGTCTACAACAAGAAATGAATTCAAACTAAGCTAAAAACTACAAGAAAATATACTGAACCGAGTTCTCTGCCTCTCCCGTCGTTTTGGCTATATAGAGAGGAGATGAGCTTAGATCTTTACAAAAAAAGTTAAAACTACAAAAATCTTCATCTAAGTGGTGTAGGACGGTTCTGATGATGAATTTTGGTGCCTACAACTGACTGGCAAGCCGCAATTTTAGACTACAAAATATATTTGCCGTCATTTGTTGTCACAAAAGATCTTCCAGATCTGGAAGGTTCGACGACGCTCGAGCATTGGAATTGGGCGATCAAGCGCCAAGCTTCTGGCTGGCGCTCGATCCTTGGAATTGGGTGCTCGAGTGCCACCACTTCAACAGCACTTCAACTTCTCTTATCTCATCTTCAAGCTTAATGTCAATGATATGCTTTGACTTTTGATTAAGACCTGAAAATAAGACAAACACTTAAATACACTAAAATATTAGATAACAATACAAACTAAGATATAACATATGTGAGTTAAGGGGCTTGAATGTGTAACATTCAGCACTTATCACCTAGCTCATTTAAGGCTCGCCAGACCAGCTTGCCCGATTCGTTTTGAGCTCGTGAGCTCGGCTCATTTAAGGCTCGCCGGACTCATTTAAGGGCTCATGGAGCCTTACTCGTTTAAGGCTCGACCAGACCAAACCACTCAACTTGTTTTAGACTCGCAAGTTTGACTCGTTTAAGACTCGACCAAACTAGTTCGCCCAACTCGACTCATTAGCTCAGTCATATATATATATATATTAAACAAATAGTTATATATAGTAATAGTAATGAAGTAATATATATTATATTTATATAGGATACTTAATCATTATATCATTTAATACTTAGAAGTTTATATTCATAATTATTTACTTCTTCATTATTATAGATAATTTAATATCATATGATATGGTTCATGATTTATAATTCATAAGTATAATATTATAACCATATAATGTTACACGTGTTGTGTATACAATATAATATAATTCATACTAGTACAATATATATAGTTCGTTAGTGTACAAATGAACGTATGTAATAATGACAATGTGATTTATATAAGATCAAATGAAATGAATTTAAATTAACAACGCGTTTGTTATAACTTATAATCACAATAAAGTAGTATCATAATTACAAATTAAGCTATAAGTCTATGAGTATGATTACTTGATAGTTCTTAATGTTAATTTGTTTAAGATAGAAACTATCATACTAACATTAAAATATATGATATTAACGAGCAGTAGTTACTAGTTATATATACTATAGACCATAGTATACATACGCTAACATATTAATGCTTTTAAAATTTTAAGTTTTTAACTAACATTGTTTATTTTTTTTTTTTTTTAAAAAAAAGAAAGAAATGAAAGTAACTAACATTGTTAATGGCATTAAGTTATTAAATTAACTTAATATTCCTTAAAAAAATACTATAAGTCTATAAACTTAATATGATTTTAATAGTTAATGTTAATCTTTATATAATTTTTAATAGTTAATGTTTAATATAATTTATTAATTATCATTATTAGTTAATGTTTAATGTTTGTATAAATTATAATCCTTAATTATAATATTAATAGTTAATGTTAAATTAATTTATTAAATTATTATATAATAGTTAATGCTTAATGTTTAATATAATAGTTAATGTTTATATAAATTATAATCCTTAATTACAATATTAATAGTTAATGTTTAATATAATTTTCATTTTTAACTTATGCTAATTGCTAAAAACTTAAAAGCTTAATTTATGCTACTTTCTATAGCAAAAGATTAAAATAGCACGTCAATCAAGGCTTGATAAACATTAGGCAATAGGTCAAAAAAAAAAAAAAAACAGCTTCAATAGCAAGCTGCATATCCGTCCTTTACTTATTATTTTTAAAATGAAAAAGTAAAGTCACACTTATTAGATTTCCTTCAATAACTTGTCACGAAAATAGCGTTTAGAGTCATGTGCCAATCAAATCAATAAAATTTGGGTCAGATTTCCTTATATAACGCCCCAAGAAAATAATTAATTAGAAATTAATTTGACGGTTCGTCTCCCAGCCCCATTTTACCAGGAATAAGACTCAGTGATCTCTACTCCTCAAAAAGATGATACTATGCAGCGAAATACTTAGATTTATATAGTCATTAATAATTACAACCAGAGCATTTACTAAGAATCATTGCATGAACTGATTTAATACTATACATATCATCATCATAAAATGAGCCAACTAAGCCATAATACATACACATATCTGAAAACTCTAAGTTTGCAACATCACCCAAACATAATGATTACCATGAGCAGCCTTTGAAGTCTTGTAGTGAGTCCTCAAGCATAAATTGAATCAATATATTCATATGCCCAACGATTGCATCTGTCTCATGGTTCATCTCGAATTCAACATTTAAAGGTAGCCCAACAATAAAACAACATATGTTTTATAAATGGAAAAGATACAAGCGTAAGTCTACAACTTAATGAATAATAATCTACATGTTATACATGTTATCATTTGTGAACTCAGTTTATAAAGCACATGCATTGATAATCTTAGTTATGGTATAAAGATGTTATGGTAATGCAATATATTTATATAGTACATGATATACTTGAAAAACATGTAATATGTCAATAATATAATCTACCCGAGATATT
The DNA here is from genome assembly GCA_900184695.1 of Betula pendula. Taxonomy (NCBI): domain Eukaryota; kingdom Viridiplantae; phylum Streptophyta; class Magnoliopsida; order Fagales; family Betulaceae; genus Betula; species Betula pendula. The sequence goes on from FXXK01000383.1 coordinate 7,798, forward strand.
AACCATCTTTCCAGCAAGGTTTGTGCATCCCGAAGAACTTTTGGTACAATTCCGGTGCCCCAGAAATTGCACAAACGTACCATCTTATACTAGCAATCTGACCGAGTCCAAACTTGGGTGGCCCACACTACTAGCAAAGCCGTAACAGTGACCTAAAAAAATGGTGCGCTAATCACGAAACTATAACTAATGGATTTACGGTACACACACAACAATAAATAACTGGACCATAGGGTTAACTTGTAATATTGGTAAGCCTATGACTATTGTTCTGTTCAAGACGGTGTACCATGTCATATGATTCACATTAATCTTCATTATCTTTATATACATGCTTTTTTACAAACTCATTTTTCATTATCTTAATATTCACACTAATTTTCACAAAAATGAGTTCACAATTAATCAAAAGTATGCGTTTTATGAAAGTTGTAAAAATTTATGTCTTATTTATAAAATATTCATGCTCATGCGGAAAATAACAATAACAAGTTTCCGTGTAAGTTTTACTCACCTTAGTAGTGATTTTCCACCAAGTAATTCCCTTGACAGTTCACAACGTCCAAATCTGTGAAATGCTTTATCCTCAGTCTTAATCTAAGCTAAAATACTCTTAAACATATTGTACGGGCAAAATGATAATTCTGTAGGACCATCGAACATTCGGTATTCGTATCAAACGTTCGTTACTTATATCAAATGTTCATGCAGTCTAGTAGAATTTTCATTCCTAAAAGGTCTTAGCTTAGACCATTCCAATCACGATCTAAGGTTTGATTTAACTTCTTAATACGATTCTAAGCCCAAATATTAATATATGCTAATCCATCATTAATCTTTCCATAGAGCAACATCAAACACATAATATCCAACTTCTAAGTTTAGATCTACCAACCTAGCAATGAATCCAACATAATACATCTCTAAATCACATGGATATATGTTAACCACTCCAAACCTTGGGTTAATCATGCAAAACTACCAAGATAACACATGTTAATCTATAAACATAAAGTACTCATGCATTAACCGACATCAAACCTCTAAGATTCACCCTAAAAACCTTAAAAAAACAAACCCATAAATGAAATAAAAACTCATAATACCCAAATCTCGAAATAGAAAATCTGTGAGCTAATAATTAGTAGAACTCAAACGACTTAAAGAGAATGGTGATAGGATCTTACCCTTGAAGTTTCCTCCAAACCCTCATGCTCAAAACACACCATCTTCCATAGTTTTCTTCTTCAAAGTCCTAGTTTCCCTTCCATTTCTCTTTTCTCTTTCATTGCCTAATCTTCCTCTCTCATACATCACATCACTGCACCCACAGCACAACACACACATTTCTCTCTTTCTCTTCCCCCTCACTGCTTCTCTCCCTCACATACAACACACACACAGCCCCTTTCTCTTTTTTCCCTCCTTCTCTTCTCTCTCTCTCTCTCTCTTTGTTACGCAAGGAATTACTCATCCCTACTGTGTGCATTAACGGGGGGAGAAGTTCCCCTTTTTAAAGATCTCGGGGACCGACTAGTCCCCATCTCTTTCACATGCAGGGAGCACATGCTCCCTGCTGTGCATCATAAGCAACAAGCCTTGGGGGAATGCAATCCCCTAAAGCTTGTCACACATGCAAGGAGCACACTCCCTGCTACGTGACAGGGCCTAGGCAAGGGGGGACTACCCCCTCTTGTCTTGTGCTTGGGTCCCCAAGTTTGCTACTGCAGACTTGCCTTTCATGTGAAAGCCAAGCTTTCACGTGAAGGCTAAGTCTTTCACCCTTGTTTTTCCTTCAAAATGCTTTTTTTTTTTTTCTTTCTCAAAAAGCATTCCACCTACTCTTGCAATTTACAAAAATATTCCTCATGGTCCTTTAAACTTCAAGAATGTCATTCTTGTCTTATTACCATTATCGGTCATTGGTAATGCAGAATAAATCTCCAAAAAGCTCTCTTATTCCAAATTAAATCCAATAGCACTTTCAATCATTTTTTTAATGAAATTAGATCTCACAATAATTCCTTAGTAGTAAATCCAAATATGATGAATTAAAATCACCAACTAAAATCTATCTCCATAAAATATGGTTTATTCCTTGGGATCTCTCCAAAATAAGTATTTCTTCCAAAAAAGTCACAAGCACATCTACCTTCAGAATTAATATTTATTTATCCAATAAATAAATATTCGGGGTATTACACCTTCAATCTTCGAGTATTGAGTTATATTTTTTTGCCCCTTTTTCTTTCCTCTTCTTCGTGCTTGTCCTTTCTTCACATTCTTGCTTGTTCTTCGACAAAAAAACAAAAGAAGCTTTTGGTTTTTTCAAAATTTTTGCTCAATTTTCTTCATCTCTGACAACAACAATACTGAAGAATGATTTCTTCTACCAAATCCATCCGCAAATCGTGTGTTTTGTTTCCCTTTCTTTCTTTTTGGTCACACACAATCCATTTCTCGTCATCTTCTCCCTTCTGTCACACACCAGAGAAAGAGAGAAAGCGGATCCAAGAGAGAGAGCAGACCGAGAAGAAGAAAAAGACGACTATGGTGAAGCCATAAAGGGATTCCGGCCATGGGTTGTACTTTGTAGTAAGGTAAAATCTCTACTTTTTTTTTTTACCATTTGCACCGATGGTCCATGTGTTTGTTGAAGATTTTGGGATATGTCAGATAATAGATAGCATTGATGATTGAGAGATTATGAAGAGAGATTTGGGCTAGGTGAACAATTTCTGATTCATAGTGCTGAGCAAAACCTGTCTTGAAGTTCACCAACCTTGAATCCATGATGGATTTGTCGTCCCTCCTTGTTCAAAGTATTATTAGCCACTTTCGTATTACTGTTCTCTTTTATGTGCTTCTTTGCTGTGTGGTGCCACTTTCGTATTGCATTTACCATCCTATGAAGACTGTAGGCTTCATGGTAGAGCTCATCTGCCATTGATCATTCTTTAATTAAAACCGATGAATTAATTATAAGAAAAACTGACATTTTTTTTGACACCCTTAGCAAAATTCCGTGTTACTTGTGTTACCAAGGCATATAAGGAGGGTTTGTGAGTGTGATCAGTTTGTGAGGAATAGATTGTGGAAGCAATGCGATTTTAGGTTGGGTACTAAGGTTAATTCCTGTTATTTATTGATTGATTCTTGAAGAAATTTTTTGTACTATATTCAAGTTTTAGTCTTACTGAAATATTGGCAATGGGTAGTTCTGGATTCATTGAATCCAAGCATGAAATTGAATTTATTATCCTAACTTTGCCATTAATCTCGTTCATGCATGTTGGGTGATAGATTCTTCAATTAATTTGTCTGCGAGTAGTATTTTAATAACAAATGGAGTTGCCAAATTGTATGGAATTTAGTGTCCATGATTTGCTTATGCCATTTCACTTGCCTAAGTTAGGAAATAATTCATTAGCTATATATACTTGTTAGAAAAACACGATGGGTTTTTCAATTATTTTTGTATTATTGTTGAAAAAATATACAAGAAGAGCAAGCTAGGAGATGAATAGACAAAGGTGTTTAGACGTATAGAAAGAATGCATGTTAGATGTAGTCGAATACTTGATGTATCCTTCACCTGAATGAGAACTTGAATTAAATCCTCTTTCTTTTCTTATATTTTTTCAATTATCTACCTATTTATGTACATATTTATTTTTGTTTATCTTTCAGTTTAGTGGTAAATCAGTTGTAATTGTTGGGTTGGGTAGGATTGGTTCAACAATTGCAAAGAGAGCCAAAGTATTTGGCTGTATTATCAATTACTACTCAAGATCTGACCAAAGCAGGTTTGCCCCTCCTGTTGAGTGCTGTAGCTAGTAATTTGCTCCAATTCTCAATTATGTTTTTTACATACTTCTTAACTTCTTATGTTGGTTTGTTTAAAATTAGCATTTAATATCAATTCTCAAATATATTTTTAACTTACTTCCTAACTTCTTATGTTGGTTTGTTTAAGATTAGCTTTAATTTCAAAACTATTTTTTACTTAGTTCTTAAGTTGGTTTGTTTATGATTAGCATTTAATCTTAAAAATGTTTTTTACTTAGTTTCCTATGTTGGTGTTCATAATCTTTATTTATTTATTTTTTCAAATATTCCTATATTATTTTGTAGTAATCACCTTGTTAGTAATCTCAAATCTTGTTTTTTTTTTTTTTGTTCTTCTTAACTGTTCCTATATTATTTTGTGGTAGTCAGCCATGTTGTTAGTAAATCTCAAATATGTTTTTTTTTTTTTTTTTTCAAGTGTTTTAGACATTGGTGACGATATGATGGTTGTAGATCCTTCACCTGGAGATGATGTAAGTGAAAATGTAGTAGATTCAGTCCAAACTACTGGTCCTCTTGCTAATGAAGATCCTAGGAAGAAGGCATATGAAAATAAGGAGAGGTGGAAGACTTCTGCAGTTTGGAATAACTTTGTTATTGTTGAAGTTAATGGTGTAAAGAAATCGCATTGCAAATGATATAAGAGGTTGTTTGCGGTTTCAAGTTCAAGTTCTACCTCAACACTGGGTAGACATTTGATTGCATGTATCCATTATGTGGCTGCCAACAAGAAGGAGAAGACTTTGACCATTGATCTTGATGTGACCGGTGGTGTAAGCACCGTATCAAATTTTAGTTTTAAGCCTAACAAAGTCAGAGAACTTGCTGCTCACATGGTACTTTACCATGAGTATGCTTTTAATATGATGGATCATGAACTTTTTAGCAAGTTTATGAGGACATGCACGCTCCATTGAAAAAAGATAAGTCGTGCAACGATGAAGAATGAGTGCTTCAGAACTTACAATATTGAAAAGAAGAGGTTGAAGACATTGTTGAGTGCAGTTGACAATGTCAACATCACAACGGATATGTGGACCTCTTCGTAAAGAGTATCATATGTGGTGGTGACTTGTCACTTTATGAATTCCAATTGGTTCATTCATAAGAGAATATTGAATTTTTGTAATGTACCTCTTCTTCATAACGGAGTTGTTATTGCTAATGCACTATGTGAATGCTTTGCAAATTGGGGCATAGAGCATAAAGTACTTACAATAATAGCTGATAATGCTAGAACAAATGTCATCCGACTTCTTAAGGATGATTTTGAGTTAAAAAAGTCTTTCCTATTGAGGGTCAATTATTCCATGTGCATTGTTGTGCACATATTATT
>FXXK01000384.1:2200-14795 GCA_900184695.1 Betula pendula
CCTTAGAGCGCTCATATTGGGCTCAACAAAGTAGTTAAAAAGCTATTTTGTTGAGCCCTATAGCAAAAATTTGAAAAAAAAAACTTTCACATTTGACTTAGCAAAATACCAAATATTTTGTTGAGCAGCTCCAGTGCTCAACAAAGTTGTTGAGCACGGTAGCTCACCAAACCTTTTTTTAACTAATAAAATAATTATCTCTCTCTCCTCTCTCCTCTCTTCTTTCTTTTCTTTGTTTTTTTCATGCGCCTTTCTTCTCTCCTGGGCCTTCTTCTTTTCTCCTTTATTTTTTTTTCCTGCGTCTGCTTTCCTCTTTGGTATTTTTTTTCTTCAAGTATTCATCTTTGGTATTGAATGCTTCATTTTTTATTTTATTTTTTTTTTAAAAAGACCTTTAAAAAAAGATAGAAATTTTTTAAAAAATGACCATTATGAAAAAAATAAATTTTTTAAAAATATGATCAATAAAAAATGACAAATTTTAAAAAATATAATTGTTAGAAAATGATAAGGTTTCAAAAATATGATTGTTAGAGAAAGAATAAAAAAAGAATAGATAATAAATATTTAAATAAAATAGTAAAAATTGTTAGCTAAAATACTGAGCTGGATGTAAGTTTTTTTAAAAAGTTGTTAGCTAAAATGAAAAAAGTAAAGTTTTAGCTAAAATTTAACCAAACATTTATTGAAGCCCAAGTAAATACTCTTACCATGGGTACTGCTCATACCATTAAATAATCAGCTAGGTGGGAAAATGAAGCTTATATTGGGAGGGGATGAATTGCATGATATATAATATTAAATGGTTATCAAGTCCTAACACATTGAAAAGGATGGTCCGTTAGGCATTTGCATGGCAAAATGTAATAAAAATTTTTTCATACAATGGCCATGCACAAATGGCCTAACCGATCCTCTCCAATTTCCTTTGGATGGGATGCTGATATTTATTATATTAAATGGTATCACAGTCTACAAAATTCGAAAAATGGAGTTCCAGTTGTCATTTTGCACGGCCAAAATTGTAATAAAATTTTTATTACAATTTTGCCATGCAAAGGCCTAACTGGACCCTCTCCATTTCCTTGAAATGGAGAGATCCGATCCACAAAATTCAGGAAAAAATCAGAATATCTCAATTTTGAGGACTAAAGTATAAATAAGGATAAGCTTATTTTTAAGTGTTATATATATATATATTAACTTAATAATTTTTTTAAAGAGAAAAATTTAAACAAAGAGATCATGGCACACCATGGTCTATATATAGTTCGGCCTTTGCCTACAATAGTCTTTATTAAATGGAGTTGAACTTTATAAATAATTTTGAAAAATTTGTTTTAACCCCAAGTTATAACAATTCTGATATATCTCAACATTATCTCAGAATTATACTAACAAAATTATCTACTTTAAAGCCAAATACCACATAGATAATCGCCAAAACCCAAACAAGCATAAAACAAATCAATACAAGAATTTTGATAACAAAATTAAAATTTTTTTAAGAACTATTCAAAAGAAAAACCAACTTTTACACCAACCTAAACATTATAATCCAAATGTTTTTGACTCATGGATTTACGAACACAATCGTAAAACCTTTCAAATTTTAGAAAGCTTTAATAGTAATATGACAAATTTTAAAAAGGAAATTTTTTTTTATGAAAGTCCCTCAAACTTTCATGCGATTTAAATAACCTTTTTCAATATTTGATTTCTCTCACTTTGATCCCTTATATTTTCAATTTGTCTCATTTCACCCTTTTCGTATGTTTTCATTGTTAAATCTTGTTGAATTCTTAAAATATCCCTGCATTTAAACAAATATATATTAAAAAAATATAAAATAAAAGGTATTTTGATAATTTTTGTACCATCTTGTTAGAATTTAACGAAAAATTCTAATAAATAAGAGTTAAATAAAACAAATTAAAAATTTGAAAAAACAAATTAAAAAATATTATATATTAAAAAAAATTATTTAAATCGCATAAAATTAAAAAAACTTTCGTAAAGTTTCCTTTAAAAAGCTTTGATAACCTTTGTGTGGTGATGGCTTTTTCTTTTAATTTTTCCCTGAGAGTGTGGTCATGACATTAACGTGTGTCAGTTGTGCGAATTGGCCCGCTGTCGGGGGGAGGCCCTTTGCTAATAAAGCCAGAGTTACTCAAGATTCCCATTTTGCCGTCTGATTGTTTTTGGAAGTTTTTCGTCTTCCTTTAACTCTGTAACTTTCAGCTTTTTATATATATGTCCGAAAGTTATACAAAAAAAAAAAACTTTAAATATAAAAATAAAAAAGAATTCCCACTATTTCTTAAACGTAGTTGACCAAATGACTGTCCCCGTCAACACGGTCACGTTGATAATGACTAATTTAATAGCTTTACAGTAGAGTTAAAAATGACGTATTTTTTCTTATAATTATTTTATTATAAATAAATAATAATGACTAATAAGTCGTTCACCACAATTATTGCATCTATTATATACTGTGTGGGTTCCGTTATGTTACATAAGAAAGAATTGTAGTAGCATGGCTGATGGCACCACTCCACTGTACTTATCTGCGGTAGAAGCCGTAATCTGTAGTCTGTGGTGGTAGTAGTGTCTGTTTACAAGCCGTACGAGGGTGATCGATCAGAATGAGCGAAGTGGCCGGCATGGATTGCATTTACAAAGACCCCAACGCGCCCGTGGAGGCGCGTGTCAAAGACCTTCTTTCTCGAATGACATTGGAAGAGAAGGTCGGCCAGATGACTCAGATTGAGCGCCGTATCGCCCAACCCATTCCCGACCTTATCATCAAAGACCTCTGCATAGGTACCCTCTCTCTCTCTCTCTCTCTCTCTCTCTTTCACACCAGTCAGTGTTGAAGCTCACTTATCCAAAAAGAAAAAGAAAAAAATGGAAGCGGTAAATGTAATTATTCCATTTATAGTTTAACGTTCTGTTCTCACGAATTTGGTTTAAACTTACACTAATAAGTGAGTAATAACGCATAACACGTAAATTATTTAGTTAAAATTAAAGATAAATAGTAAAGTCAAGGTTTGAAAATTGGAACTATGCTCTTTTACTATAATAATCACTACTTATTTTAAGCATTTTTAACATATGTTTACTCTGCCTGCATACAGGGGCGGAACCAAGAATTTTAGTGTGGGAGACGAAATTCTGAAAAAAAAAAAAAGAGAGGGTCTTCTTCCTAAAAATATATATTTTTTAAATTTTTGGAGAGTTCTGATAAATTCTAAAAATTTATATAACTGTCATGAAAATAAAAATAATGTTTGTAGATTTTTATTTTTTTTCATTTTGACATGCTCTTTGATTTTTGCAGAAAATACTAGTGTGTATTGTATATATATCTTTGACTGTAAAATCCTTTGATTTTGAAGTTCAGGTTGATGTTAACATTTGATTTATTTTTTCTTTTCATGTGTGCAAGCAACTCATAATTAGACTTTACGGAAATGACCTGAAGTGAAAACAATTAAGGGGGGACATATATGAATGATGGGAGTGTCACCTCATGAAAATATACCTAAAGAAAAAGATTTTGAAAAATTGAGGGGGGACATTTGTCCCCCCAAGAGTAAGTTTGGGTCCGCCCCTGCCTGCATATGTTTNCATTTATGCATTTTTCCATACAACTGGTGAACTGTTGTTGTAGGGAGTATTCTCAGTGCTGCTGGCAGCGGACCCAAACAAAATCCATCGGCTTCGGATTGGGCCGAAATGGTTGACGGCTTTCAGCGGAAAGCTCTTGAGTCGCGTCTCGGGATACCGCTTATATATGGGATTGATGCGGTTCATGGTAACAATAGTATCTATGGCGCCACTATATTTCCTCACAACGTTGGCCTTGGAGCTACTAGGTTAGTGTTAGACTGTGTCCCTGGGTTCATAGATACTAAGGAAAACAAAAGGGCTAAAACCGCTAGCTTCATAGATTCTAAATTCATGCATTGCATTCAAATCACTACATTTTAACAATCCTGGCTGCAACACTAGCAGCAGTAGTATTCCCTGATTGGCTGATTCTCTGTTCAATTAATGTGGAACTGTTGAAAAAAGAAAACAAATTGACACTTTGAATCTTAATTTAGGACCCAAATAAACAGGTGAAGGACAAGAGCTATCAGTTAATATAATAATTTCTCACAATGCCAGCATATGAACCACCATCTTAGTTTATCTTTGAGTGGTTGAAACATAGGGGAAAAAAAAAAAAAACAGATTTCATGTCTGTGGAAGTTAAATGGCAAAGAACTGTAGCAGTTAACCTATCTCTATTTCTTTAATTCTTTGAAATTTTTACTTAGCAGCCGAATGGAAGGTTATAGGTCTTGTAGCTTCAGAACCACTTATACTTTTAAACTCATGATAGGGATGCAGATTTGGCTCGAAAGATTGGGGAAGCAACAGCACTTGAAGTTAGGGCAACTGGGATTAACTATACCTTCGCTCCCTGTGTGGCTGTAAGTATTATAAATTTGTTTTGAAGTGATTGCACTGTTTGAGTTAAGCGATAAATTAAGTTTCAAAGCGTTATACCAATTAATGAGTAACCAAACTTGGTGTAAACAGACAGTTGCTTGCAATTTAGCAATTGGTTTCTTAGAGCATCTTTAGCAGACACTCTAAATAGCCCATACTAGTTATATTTAGCCATTATGAGACCATTTTTCTCCTCCAGCAGACCTTTCATATTTGAAGGTTTTAGAAAATTTAAATGAAAGTTTACTGTAGCCCCTTTTACCATTTTTTTTATTAATTTCTTCTCCTTTCCTCTCTCTTCTTTCTCCTCCTCTCTCCGTTCTCCTTCATTTTCTCGCTCAATCTGCCATGACCGAATTCGAAGCTCGGCACTAGCCACCACGAAGCTCGGCACTAGCCACGGCACCCATCGCCTGAACGTCCTCAACTCCTCGCCGCCGGCGACCGCTCGAGGCGCACCCATCGCCTGAACGTCCTCAACTCCTCGCCGCCGGCGACCGCTCGAGGCGCTGAGATTGAAGACGAAGGCATGGGGGAGTGGGGTTCGGAGAGAGACTGAGATTGGAGCAGAGAATTTCAGAGATTCTGGTTCCATCTCCGGCGCTGGTGGTTCAGGATTTGACTTCGGACTCCGGCGAGTCCCAGCCGGAGCTCGGTTACCTTCTTGGAGCGTCCGACGACGAGCTCGGTCTCCCTCCGACGATCTCCTCCATCGAGGAAGCGAGGATTGAAGCCCTAGATTTCGAGGCGGGTTCATCATACGCCATTGGATTGGAGCAGAGAATTTCAGAGAAAGGGGAAGAAAACAGAGAGTAAAAAAAAAAGGAAAAAGAAACATTAAAAAATAATATTTAAATAAAAGTAGAGGGTGAAATAGAAGGTGTTGTTAGAGTTTAGATTGAAAAATTGATAGCTAAAATAAAAAAAGGTGTATTTTGAGTAGTTAAAATAAAAGCCCTTGCTAAAGAAGATTGTGGTTGTTCCCTGATTTGGCAATTTGTTTATGCTTGGCAACATATGTGGATGATATTGACTGAGTTTTTTATTTGAATGTTGTTGGCATTTCAATAATTAGTTAATTATTGTAGTGTAAAGAAATTACAAACTTGTTTAAATGTTGAAAATGATTGTGTCATATGGTAGAAGCAAGCTATATAAATTCCAAACAACGATGATGTGCAAGACCTCTTAATAAGATTTTATAGATGAGACATCTCCTAATATTTAAAATTTTTCATAAAAGATTATAGTATGGCATCTCTGTTGTTAATTGGGGCAATGTTTTGTCACCCTGGGGAGACCTAGGCAACTGACCCATGGAATATGGCTGGAGAAAACTAGCTCTGGGTACAATAACTACTCATAAAATCTTTTACCCTGAATACCTACTGTTGGCTACGTTAATCCTGTCTTGCCATTTTCTGTATTTAGGGTGCTACTTTTGTTAAATTTGTAGGCCAACATGTCCTTTTTGATACCCCATGACCTTCAGGTCTTCCCATCATCCTTGTTGTTGCATTCCAAAACCATATGAATCCTCAGTTTTGCATTGTTGATCTTAATTTCATAGGATCCTGGATTATATACTGCATTATGTGGTGAGCAAGGTGCACTACTCCACAAGATTTCTCGTTCTTGCCATATGAAGTACAAAATTATATGTGTGTGTATCAAAAATTATAATAAATAGTTTTGAGGCAAGGTGACTTTGTATTAGATAAAATTGTAGGACCTGAAAGATCTAATATTCAAATAAGACATAAGATTTGTATTGTAAATATCTTTCAATAGGATACCGTACATCAGATTTCAAACTGCAAGCTGGAATTTGACTAGAACATAGATTCATATTGTTCTCCCATCTTCTTTCTTCATATTGTTTCCTCTAAACTTTTTGGTTGTGAATAACAGATTGTTGAGAAAAATCATTTACATGGGTTCTAACAGGTGTGCAGAGATCCCAGATGGGGAAGATGCTACGAGAGTTACAGTGAAGACACTGAAATTGTTAGAAAGATGACATCCATTGTCACGGGTTTGCAGGGAAAGCCGCCTGATGAACACCCAAAAGGCTACCCTTTTGTGGCTGGGAGGTAGAGATGCCTGATTTATTATATTTTCATATCTGTAATGACTATACATTTGGTATTTTTAATCAATTTACTCATTGAGCAAGCTCATTTTCCAAATTTATCGTCAATTTAAATACGTACCATACTTGTCGGCAAAAAAATATGACAATTGAAGAACTATTTTTTTCGCCTTTTCTTTCTGTTTTGTTCAAACCAATGAGTTTTGGCTCTTAAATTAAAAATTGTTTGAGATTCACTTGGGATTCTAGGAAGAACTTTTCCTGCTTCTTTTTCCCTAGTTGTATTATATAGTGTGTCTAAAATAATGTTGTCCTGTTCACATATCTTTTGATTCTTAAATAGTAGCTACCATAACTCTTCATACTTCCAAGCTTTGTACTCACCTTGTTCCGTTCCTTCTACTCATGTTGTAGACATGCCCTGATTGTCAATTCCTCTGTTAGCAGACATCTATTGGACTGTTTCTCATAATCCCACTTTGATATCCAGAAACAACATTATTGCTTGCGCAAAGCATTTTGTAGGAGATGGGGGTACTGAAAAGGGAATAAATGAGGGGAACACCATATCATCTTATGAGGACCTAGAGAGGATCCATATGGCACCTTATGTGGACTGTATTTCTCAGGGAATTTCCACTATCATGTCAACCTATTCTAGCTGGAATGGGAGTAAACTGCATTCTAACCGTTTCCTCCTGACAGAAATTTTAAAAGAGAAGCTAGGTTTTAAGGTAAAAATCCTGATAGTTTTCATACATTCTGGAAAAAAAAATAAATCAACTTTTTCTTCTTATCAATTTACAGTATTATAATTGGGCGTTTCGGTATTCTACTGCAAAAATAGTTTTGCACATTGGTTCATTGCTTTCCAGTCTCCAAATATTCTTCTTGTTGATCAATTTGATAACAGGATAACCTCTAATTCTGTTTTCACATTTCTTTTCTTTTTCTCTTTTTCTTCCTTCTATGTGGGTCTTTGGGCACTAGGTTGCAGGTTGAGGGGGGGAGCTATTAGAGAAATTGTGCTTACAGTAGTCAAATTCCTTCTTTTTCTTTTTTTGGTTGTGTTCTGAGATTACAGTTGCTGTACATCTAGATAAATATTGGGGCAATATTCTGCTGCAGGGTTTTGTAATTTCTGACTGGGCAGGACTTGACCGACTGAGTGAACCTCGTGGCGAAAACTATCGTAACAGCATTTCCTCTGCTATTATGGCAGGAATAGACATGGTAGAGATTGAACTCCAATTCAAAGCCTAAACTAAGGTTGCCTTTATTTATGTCTTCCTTTTCCTGACAGAGAAAATATGCAGGTGATGGTGCCTTATCGATATGAATTATTTGTGAAGGATTTGATATCTCTGGTTGAAGAAGAGGAGATACCAATGGAGAGGATTGATGATGCCGTTGAACGAATACTTAGAGTGAAGTTTGTTGCTCATCTTTTTGAATTTCCTTTACCAGATAGGCCTTTGCTCGACACAATTGGTTGCAAGGTAACTTTTGCAGTATTTAGCACATGGTGTATTGGCAATTTGGCATGTTTTTGATGCGTTATCCTTTAGGAAAGTAAATGCATTTCCTTTTGTCATCAAGCTGAATAGTCATCTTCCCTTGAATTTGACCCTCTTCTGCTCCCCCCCCCCCCCCCACCCCATCTATGATAAACTTACATTTGAGGGAGAAAAACAATTTCTGAATCCGGAACTAGATTTTTTCTCCTTCTTTTTTTCATAAATAATAGGAGAATGAAAAAAAAAATTAGGTCCTTTTTTATCTTTTCCACAAAATTTGACTTCACTAATCATTTAAGTAATAATTATTTCCATTACCCTAGTGGGATGGCCTGAAACAGTGGCTAAAAGTCTATCACTGTAAATAATAGTGAAGGCAAGCTGAAAAAGGATTTCTAAAGGCCGTGAAGGCATGAAACACTGACAATTCTGCCTCTCAAGAGTTCTCAAAAACCATTTAATACTGAGGATGAGTAGATCCTGATATCGGATTAGAAACAGTAGAATTATTACTATTTCCATTGCTATAGAAATTTACAATATTGATATTATAATGCATGGGGGATATAATTGAATGCTTTTATTTAGCGTCCACCTACAATATGTAACTGCAAATGATTTATTACTTCAAAGCTGAGATAAACTTTTATCATTGAAATTTTCTGCAGTTGCATAGAGATCTAGCACGTGAAGCGGTCCGAAAGTCATTGGTTCTTTTGAAAAATGGCAAGAATCCTAAGAAAAAATTTCTTCCACTAGACAGAAATGCGAAAAGAATTCTTGTTGCTGGAACACATGCCGATAATCTTGGATATCAATGTGGAGCATGGACATCCAACTGGTTTGGAAAAAGTGGCAGAATTACAATTGGTACACAGTTACATTGTTTTAAGTGTTAAGCAATAGCCAATATGTTAACTTTCACATTCAAAGGGACAAGATATTTAGCTTTGTAACTTTTTGTTATTTATATTCATCATGCTACTTGATAATATTTTCATTGTTATTCATTGTGCTAATGCTTTTTTTGTTTTGCACCCAAGTAAGATTGCTTTTTAATTTTTCCGCATTTAGTTTATTATTGAAGCCATTTAACATCTGGGTTCACTCGAGCCCTACTAGCACAGAGTGCTCTTCATAAAATGCACATGTTTGGTGTCACATTTAGGGCCTGTTTGGAATTGCGTTTGAGAGCTTAAAAAGTACTTTTAGTACTTAAAAAACTGTATCAAACAAAAAGCTGACCTGTTTGGTAAAAAATTTCAAAAGTACTTCTTTAACTTTTTACTCTAAAAATGGTCCAAACGCACTTTTGAGAAAAGCTTAAAAATGAAGCTTTTGCCAAAAAGCTCTTTTTTACTTTAAAAGCTCTATTTCCAAACGCAATCTCAAACAGGCCCTTAACTTAGTCAAAGAAGTGTGTGGCAAACTAGGAAAATTTATCTGTTTCATAATAATTTCACCAAACTGCATTCCATGTACGGAAGATTATCAAAAAGATTCAAAGACTTACCAGTCCATTCTGTTTATTTAGTGATATATGATCATACATCTGTCTTTGGTTGTCAAGAATCATGCAATATGTTAACATCTGCCACAGCTTCCTACAAACCTGTCAGGTTCTCTCATTTTGGTTCAAACAAATAGTTTGATCTTTTATGGAAATTTGTTGTAAGAAAGCATCAATGGACAAAAGCTTCATGCATTTAGATTTTTCTTTTTGAATGTAATGCCTTGAATGCGATTTTTTGCATTGAACTTATGATGTCATTGCATTTTAGGCACAACCATTTTGGATGCTATTAAAGAAGCAGTGAGCGACGAAACAGAAATAATCTATGAGGAAAAGCCATCGGCAGACACCTTAGCACGTCAGGATTTCTCTTTTGCAATTGTAGCTGTTGGTGAAAGACCCTATGTAGAGACCTTTGGTGATAATCTGGAGGGGCTAGTAATCCCCTCAGAAAATGGAGCTGACATAATAAGTTCAGTCACTGACAATATTCCCACATTGGTGATTTTGGTATCTGGAAGACCCTTATTTTTAGAGCCACGGCTTTTGGAAATGATAGATGCACTGATTGCTACTTGGTTGCCTGGAAGTGAAGGAGGGGGTATTGCTGATGTTATCTTTGGGGATCATGACTTCAAGGGCCGACTACCGATGACATGGTTTAAACAAGTCGAACAACTGCCTTTGCATATTGGAGTCAATTCGTATGACCCTTTATTTCCCCTAGGCTTCGGGTTGACACACAAAGAGGAGAAATCTCTAAACTGATTAGTTGTGTAACAAAGGCTGTTTTAAAAGATGCAGTTTCTCAAAAACCACTTATGCAGAAACAGCTCATCTTATGCAGAAACAGCTCATCCATGAATAAATTTTCCATTGGTATCAAATTTGTACTTCATATACGAATTGACCCAATTCTTCTCTTGTTCTACCACATCCTCATTCCCATCGGCTTATAGTGATATTACCCTCTAAACGGCGCATGGGGCCCATCTTTGCTTTTTGCTGAAGATGAATTATGGTTTGTTGAATTAGGGTAAGCCACTTGGCCGTGTTCAGTTGTTTGTACGTGGGATGTGCAGCGAGATGAGTAATGATACATGTTCATATTGTGTTTATCTAAAATTAATGTGACTTTTAAAAATTATTATTAAATATGTGATAATTATTATTGACTTTTAATCCAATAGTTATTTTAAAAGTCAAATTAATTTTAGATAATCACAAGATAAACATGTGTCATTACTCGGTGAGGATGGATACCTCATGTGCCTTTTTGGTCTCTTTCCAAAAATGTTATGTTTTCATTTCAAGCCATTTTCTAAAACACATACTGATTTAAGCTGTCGCTCCATGAGCCGTAGATCTTTTGCGGCCATCTGTTCACTCCTAAAACACATATTAGAAGAGTATGTTTAATATTCGATCATATTATTTTGTTTAGAATCATTTATTATTTGAACTAAAACTGAATCAAGTTTAACTGAACTGAACTGAATTCACGTGGGGCGGGGTCATCTTATACCCCTAATTATAAGTCGTTAGTGCACGCCTGAATCATTTTTGGTGGTCCGAGATAGTGGAGTTGCTTGGTTTTTGAAGTTTAATTGAAGAATATTTCATCATTGCTGTATGGTAGCATTTCTCTATTAAATTATGCACCAAAAGGAAGCAAAAGCCGGCATAAGCATTAAGCAGTGATTCTGTCATCTGTAAAAACTTTGGTGCACTACTTGATGGTCAATATTGTAGACTCGGCTAGTGTCTGTTTATTCTAAACTTGTGTTTATAATCATTTATTATTTGAACTGAGACTGAATCAGGTTTAACTGAACTGAATTCACGTGGGTGGGCTCATCTTATACCCCTAATTATAAGTCGTTAATGCACGTCAGAATCGTTTTTGGGGGTCCGACATAGTGGAGTTGCTTGGTTTTTGAAGTTTAAATTGTTTAATTGAAGAATTTCATCATCGCTGTATGGTAGCTTTTCTCTATTAAATTATGCACCGAAAGGAAGCAAAAGCGGAGATTCTGTCATCTGTAAATACTTTGGTGCACTACTTGATGGTCAATATTGTAGACTCTGCTAGTGTCTGTTTATTCTCAGCTCCTCTGAGAAGAAGCCGACGAGCGTGATCAGAATGAGTGAAACGGCGGGCATGGATTGCGTTTACAGAGACCCCAACGCACCCATAGAGGCTCGTGTCAAAGACCTTCTTTCTCGAATGACATTGGAGGAGAAGGTCGGCCAGATGACCCAGATTGAGCGCATCATCGCCCAACCCAACCCCGACCTCATCAAAGACATCTGCATCGGTACCCTCCTCTCTCTCTCTCTCCTCACGGAGGAATGATTGTTATAATATAACGAATGGATATTTCATTTACGCATTTTTTCACACCACTGGTGAACTATTGTTGTAGGGAGTATTCTCAGTGCTCCTGGCAGTGGACCCAAAGAGAATCCATCGGCTTCGGATTGGGCCGATATGGTTGACGACTTTCAGAAGAAAGCGCTTGAGTCGCGGCTCGGGATACCGCTTATTTATGGGACTGATGCGGTTCATGGTAACAATAGCATCTATGGCGCCACTATATTTCCTCACAACGTTGGCCTTGGAGCAACCAGGTTAGTGTTAGACTGCGTCCCTGGGTTCCTTGGTTTCTTACATAATTAGTCACTTTCTGGCAAAACTAGAAGGGCAAAAATGTAAAATCAGTTTATGTGATTGGCCTAAATTACAAATTACTCCATGTGGTATCAAAATGAACTCAGAAGTCCTTATGGTATGCCAAAAAAACAATTTAGTCTTTGAAGTCAAACTCTATTAAAATTTTTAACAGATTATGTTAAGTGCTACGTTAGCACCAATGAGATACTAACACGTGACAATCTTATTAAAAAAATATATAAATATATTAAGTATATAAAATATAAAATATAAAATTCAAAAATTAATTTTTT
>FXXK01000384.1:15368-37260 GCA_900184695.1 Betula pendula
ATATACTTAATATATTTATATATATTTTTAATAAGATTGCTACATGTCAGCATCTCATTGGTGCTGATGTGGCACTTAACAGAATTTGTTAAAAATTTTAACAGAATTTGACTTCAAGGACTAAATTGTTTTTTTGGCATACCACAGGGGCTTCTGAGTTCATTTGATACCACAGGGAGTGATTTGTAATTTAGGTCAACCATAGGGACTGATTTTGCATTTTTCCCAAACTAGAATACACACAAGAAAAGGAAGAAATATCTAAGGAAAACAAAAGGGTTAAACAGCTAGCTTCATAGACTCTAAATTCATACATTGCATTCAAATCACTTCATTTCAATAATCCTGGCCTCAATTGATGTGAAACTGTTGAAAAAAGAAAACAAAATGACACTTTGAATCTTAATTTAGGACCCAAGTAACAGGTGAAGGACAAGAGCTATCAATTAGTATACTTTTTTGAGCACTATAATTTCTCACAGTGCCAACATATGAACCACCAGCTTAGTTTTTCTTTGAGTGGTTGAAACATAGAAAAAAAAAAAAAAAGAAAAAAGAAAAAAAGAAGGGCTTTCACTTCTGTGGAAGCTAAATGGCAAATGTAGCAGTTAACCTATTTCCATTTCTTTATTTCTTTGAAATTTACTTAGCAACCAAATGGAAGGTTATTGGTCTTGTAGCTTCAGAACCACTTATACTTTTACACTCTGTGATAGGGATGCAGATTTGGTTCGAAAGATTGGGGAAGCAACAGCACTTGAAGTTAGGGCAACGGGCATTAACCATACCTATGCTCCCTGTGTGGCTGTAAGTATTATAAATTTGTTTTGAAGTGATTGTACTGTTTGAGTTAACCGATAAATTAATGAGTATCCAAACTTGGTGTAAACATACAATTGCTTGCAATTTCGCAATTGGTTTCTAATTGGAAGAAGATTGTGGTTTTTCACTGATTTGACAATTTGTTTGTGCTTGAAAACGTCTGTGGATGATATTGACTGAGTTTTATCTTTGAATGTTTTTGCCATTTCAATAATTTAGTTAATTATTGTAGTGTAAAGAATTTAACAAATTTGTTTAAATGTTGAAAATGATTGTGTCATATGGTAGAAGCTCGCTATATAAATTACAAACAACAATGATGTGCAAGACCTCTTATTAGTATGGCATCTCTGTTGGTAATAGGAGCAATGTTTTATCACCCTGGGGAGACCTAGCCAACCGACCCATGGAATATGGCTGGAGAAAACTAGCTCTGGGTAGAATAGCTACTCATAAAATCTTATACCCTGAATACCTACTGCTGGCTACGTGAATCCTGTCTCGCCATTTGCTGTATTTAGGGTGCTACTTTTGTTAAATTTGTAGGCCAGCTTGTCCTTTTGATACTCCATGACCTTCATGTCTGCCCATCATATCCTTGTTGCATTCCAAAACCATATGAATCCTCAATTTTGCATTATTGATCTTAATTTCATAGGATCCTGGATTATATTCCAAATTATGTGGTGAGCCAGGTGCACTACTCCACAAGATTTCTCTTTCCTTCCATATGAAGTACAAAATTATATGTGTCAGTTTTGAGGCAAGGTGAATTTGTATTAGATAAAATTGTAAGACTTGAAAGATCTAATATTCAAATGAGACATAAGATTTGTATCGTAAATATCTTTCAATAGGATACCATACCTTGGATTTCAAACTGCGAGCTGGAGTTTGACCAGAACATAGATTCATATTGTTCTTCCATCTTCTTTCTTTGTATTTTTTCCTCTAAACTTTTTGTTTGTGAATAATAAATATTCAAGAAAAATCATTTACATGGGTTTTGACAGGTATGTAGAGATCCCAGATGGGGAAGATGCTACGAGAGTTTCAGTGAAGACACTGAAATTGTTAGAAAGATGACATCCATTGTCATGGGCTTGCAAGGAAAGCCACCTGATGAACACCCAAAAGGCTACCCTTTTGTGGCTGGGAGGTGGAGAAAAGTCATTTAATATTATTATATTCTTATATCTTTAATGACTATACATTTGGTATCTTTAATCAATTTACTCATTTAACAAGCTCAGTTTCCAAATTCATCGTCAAGCTCATTTAATCAATTTACTCACTTAAATTAAAACTTGTTTGAGATTCACTTGGGACTCTAGGAAGAACTTTTCCTGCTTCTTTTTCGCTAGTTGTATTTTATAGGGTGTGCCTAAAATAATGTTGTCCTGTTCACATATCTTTTGATTCTTAAATAGTAATCAACTGACATAACTTCATACTTCCAAGCTTTGTACTCACCTTGTTTCCTGCCTTCTACTCATATTGTATACATGCCCTGATTGTCAATTCCTCTGTTAGCAGCTATTTGTTGGACTACTTCTCATAATCCCACTTTTGATATCCAGAAACAACATTATTGCTTGCGCAAAGCATTTTGTAGGAGATGGGGGTACTGAAAACGGAAAAAATGAGGGGAATACCATATCTTCTTATGAAGACCTAGAGAGGATCCATATGGCACCTTATCTGGACTGTATTTCTCAGGGAGTTTCCACTATTATGGCATCCTATTCTAGCTGGAATGGGCGTAAACTGCATTCTGACCATTTCCTCCTGACAGAAATTTTAAAAGAGAAGCTAGGTTTTAAGGTAAAAATCCTGATAGTATTCATATATTCTGAAAGAAAAAAAAAACTCAAAACTTTTTTTTCTTGTCAATTCACAGTATTATAATTGGGCATTTCGGTATTCTACTGCAAAAATAGTTTTGCACATTTTGGTTCATTGCTTTGCAGTCTCCAAATATTTTTCTTGTTGATCAATCTGATGAGAGGATAACCTCTAATTCTGTTTTCACATTTCTTTTTTTTTTTTTCTCTTTTTCTTTCTTCTATGTGATAGGTTGCAAGAAAAAGGTGGGGGGGCAGTTATTTGGAAATTGCTTACAGTAGTCAAATTCCTTTTTATTATTATTATTTTTGGTTGTGTTCTGAGATTACAGTTTCTGTACATCTACGTAAATATTGGGGCAATATTCTGCTGCAGGGTTTTGTAATTTCTGACTGGGAAGGAATTGATGAACTTAATGAACCTCGTGACGAAAACTATCGAAAGAGCATTTCCTCTGCTGTTAAGGCAGGAATAGACATGGTAGAGATTGAACTCCAATTCAAAGCCTAAACTAACGTTGCCTTTATTTATGTCTTTCTTTTCCTGACTGAGAAAATATGCAGGTGATGGTGCCTTATCGATATGAATTATTTGTGAAGGATTTAATATCTTTGGTTAAAGAAGAGGAGATACCAATGGAGAGGATTGATGATGCCGTTGAACGAATACTTAGAGTGAAGTTTATTGCTGGTCTTTTTGAATTTCCTTTCACAGATAGGTCTTTGCTCGACACAATTGGTTGCATGGTAAGTTTTGCAGTATTTAGCACATGGTGTATTGGCATTTTGGAATGCTTTCAATGTGTTTTCCTTTAGGAAAGCAAAAGCATTTCCTTTTTTCATCAAGCGGAATAGTCATCTCTCCCCTGAATTTGACCCCTCTTCTGCCCTTCCTTCTATGATTAACATACACTTGAGCGAGAAAAAAAGAATCTGAATCAGGAACTAGATTCTTTCTCTTTTTTTCTTTCATAAATAATAGGAAAATGAAAAAAGAAAAAAAGGGAGGGTGGACATTTTTTCTCTTTTCCACAAAATTTCACTTAACTATCACTGTATATAATAATTATTGCCATTCCCTAGGGAGAATGGTCGGATGGCCTAAAACAGTGGCTAAAAGTCTATTGCTGTAAGTAATAGTTATTGCCGTTGCCACAAAATTTGACGTTGCTATCACCTGAAACCCTTAATCACATAGAAATATTAAGGAAAAAATGACAATTACCATTATGTTGGAGGAATGGATCATTGGTAGCTACAGACAGACAGTGTGGATGATCTAGGATGAAGAGAAAGGCAAAGGGAGAGGAGAAGGCAAGATGAAGAAGGATTTCTGAAGGCTGTGAAGGCATGAAACACTGACAACTCTGCCTCTTAGAGTTCTCAAAAACCATTTAATACTGAGGATGAGTGGATTCTGATATCAGATTAGAAACAATAGCATTATTACTATTACCATTGCTATAAAAATTTACAATATGTCATATTATAATGCATGGTGGATATAATTGAATGCTTTTAATTAGTGTCTAACTACAATATGTAACCGAAAATGATTTATTACTTCAAAGTTGAGATAAGTTTTTAGCTTTGAAATTTTCTGCAGTTGCATAGAGATGTAGCACGTGAAGCAGTCCGCAAGTCATTGGTTCTTTTGAAAAATGGCAAGGATCCTAAGAAATCTTTTCTTCCACTAGACAGAAATGTGAAAAGAATTCTTGTTGCTGGAACACATGCTGATGATCTTGGATATCAGTGTGGAGGGTGGACAATCAACAAGTATGGAAAAAGTGGCAGATTTACAATCGGTACGCAGTTACACTGTTTTAAGTGTTAAGCAATATATTAACTTTCACAATCAAAGTGACAAGGTATTTAGCTTTGTAATTTTTTGTAATTTATCTCCATCATGCTACTTGCTAATATTTTCATTGTTATTCATTGTGCTAATGTTTTTTTTTTTTTTTTTTTTTTGTACTTTGTAAGATTGGTTTTTTATTTTTCCTCATTCAGTTTATTACTGAAATCATTTAACATCTGCGCAGTTCATTCTGTTTATTTAGTGATATATGATCGTACATTTGTCTTTGGTTGTCAAGAATCATGTAATATGTTACTCTATGAGCATGTCTAGGTTAACAGCGACCCCAGCTTCCTACAGAATGACACATAAATAATCTTATAGTTAAAAATAGTTTGATCTTTATGTCCTGTCAGGTTCTCTCATTTTGGTTGCAACAAATAGTTTGATCTTTTATTGGAAATTTGTTGGAAGAAAGTATCTATGGACAATAAATTCAACATTTAGATTTTTCTTTTTAAACGAAATGCCTTGAATGCGCTTTTGCATTGAACATATGATGTCATTGCATTTTAGGCACAACCATTTTGGATGCTATTAAAGAAGCAGTGAGCGATGAAACAGAAATAATTTATGAGGAATATCCATCGGCAGACACCTTAGCACGTCAGGATTTCTCTTTTGCAATTTTAGCTGTTGGTGAAGATTCCTATGCAGAGAACGGTGGTGATAATTTGAAGGAGCTAGTAATCCCCTTAAAAAATGGAGCTGGCATAATAAGTTCAGTCACTAACAATATCCCTACATTAGTGATTCTGGTATCTGGAAGACCCCTAGTTTTAGAGCCATGGCTTTTGGAAAAGATGGATGCACTGATTGCTGCTTGGTTGCCTGGAAGTGAAGGAGGGGGAATTGCTGATGTTATCTTTGGGGATCATGACTTCAAGGGCCGACTACCGGTGACATGGTTTAAACGGGTCGAACAACTGCCTTTGCATATTGGAGTCAATTCGTATGATCCTTTATTCCCCCTAGGCTTCGGGTTGACATACAAAGAGGAGAAATCTCTGAACTGATTAGTTGTGTAACAACTTATGCGGAAACAATGGCATCCATTATGTTTATTTCTCACTTGTGCCCTAAATCATGATGTAGTCTGCTACTTTGATTTGCTTTGCTTGTAAGGATATGAAGTCTTTAAGAAGTGATTTGTATTTCAATTTGGCCTTCGATTTCACAAGTTAAAAGTGTGTTTCTAAGCAAAATCAAGAAAAGTGTCTCGTTTTGGAGTCCTTTTTTTAAAAAAAAAAAATACTGGTTTGAAAACTTGAAAAATTTTAACGTTTTCAAATCGTAAGGGAATACGTTTTACTCTATGTTTATTGCATCTTTAGAAATTGCCTTTTGATTAAGTGCACTTTGAAATTGCTTCTTTAACCGCATGTTTTGAAATCACTCAACCAAACGGACTAAATGTATAATACATTTTCTGCTTCCCTTACTCTAAGTTCTTTTTAAGGATGAATAACGTAAGAGCATCTACAATGGATTCTCTAAATTTCTATCTAAAATGGTTAATTAAAGCTATTTTTTATATTTTAGATAATGACTTTTCAAATGGACTCCAAATTTGATTATTATATTTTTTAATATCATTTAAATATCATTTCTTTTTCTTTCTTTTTTTTATATTCTTTCTTTTAGCAAATTGACAACAAGTGGGGTTAGATATACAGGTAAAGGTCTTTTTTTTTTTCCTAATTGATTAGAGAAAAGGGCTACAGGGAGGTAAAGGTCTTCGGTATAAAGGAAATATAGGGATTCAGAGGAGTTTGGGTAAAGGAAATAGTGAAAGAGGAATTTGGGAGAATGGGTTTCGGTAGAAATAGGGAGAAAAGAAAGAGTTAAAGAGAAATAATAAAGAAATAGTGAGAGGAAGAGAGAAAAACATAAAAAAATATATATATATATTCGTCCACAAAGCTTCTCCACATTTGGGAAAAGCACGGCCAATGTAGACGTTTTTCGAGGCTTTTGATAGTCATTTTTACATATAACTCTAAAATGCATAAATCATTGAGAAGTGTGACGCCCAAAAAATAAAAATAGAAATGTTTTATTAGAAAATAAATCAAATAAAAAAACACGTTACATACTAGGTATATCTTGACCCGTTAAGTATTGTGCCAATTAGAGTTGATAATTTGACTTAAAAACTTCGAAAATATTTGGATTAAGAGCTTCGTCCGGATGAGAAATATGCCTAGTCCGAACGAGCCTACGGTAACATTTAGAGAACTAACTTTTTTTTTTTTTTTCTGTTTTTTGTGTCATGTCCGGACGAAAAGGAGGCTCCGTCCGAACCAAAGTCCGAACGAAACGTTGATCAACGGACCAAATTGTGCCACATGGTGATTTGAGTAATGGAATGGGCGTCGAAATGTGCTGACTAGATGCTCGTTTATGCAACCATTCTGGAGAACCAGAAAATCCATCAAAAACTTTTCCCATCTCCCATAATCTTAAGCAGCAAATTCCAGTTTCTGCATAAAACCATGTTTTTCCAAAGCTGCAAATCATGTTGTTCCGCTTCCTTCATTCTTAGAAGAGAAGGTACGTCTTTTCCTATTCCAAGCAAACAATCGATTCAAATGCCCAAGACACAAAAGTTCCCTTTGTCCTACTTAACATACTGATAGGGGAACTGTAGAGTAACCGTTGGGCCCATGTATGAACAAGCAGGCCTTAAGGCCCATTAAACCCAAGTTCACCGAGCTTGCAACGCACGAGATCCCTTCTTACTCCACTCTCACCCTACGAATAACTACCTCAACCACCTCCACAATTCCGAAGAATGTATCGCATGAAAACACGAACGAAAATGGAAGACATGGGTAAAATGATTCCGAGAATAACCACCCAAGGAACAATTCGCGACAAGCAGTTGAGAACCGACTATTATAAAAGGCGACCCGATTCCGATGCAATATAACGAAACTTTTGGTCCTTTTCCAAAACTTTGCTTTGGTTTCATTTCAAACAAAATTTCTTATAATAGATATTGACTTAAGCATCAGAATTATTTTTTATCGGTGTGGACCGACAGGCTTCGCTGCTTACTTTTACTGTATAACATGAGGCCCCACAAGAGATTGTTGATGGATACCTATGGGCCAACGAAGTAGTGTAGAGAATCACACGCATGCACACTTGCCCACAGATCGAGAGCCTCACACAACTTTTCATGATCAGTTTCTTTTCCCTTTGGAAGAAGACTTGGGGGTTCAGTAAAAAGCAGTTTTAAGAATCAGAATATTGTTCGTCAGTAAATAGGGGAAGGAAGGTGGCCGAAAGGTGTGGAGTTGTGATCGATACTGTGGTTGTGGTATAGGGTTACAACTTGTTAAGGTATTGATCAAATTAAAGAATAAAGTGGCGAAGGTGCTTTCCTATGCAACTTGCGGAAATGCTTCTTCTTTTGAAAAGATATGGCGGTTTGCTTTGTCATCTAGTACGGCCACATTTCTCATCTTGCCCTCAATTCTTTGCTTAATGGATGGGACTGAATATACTATATGCGACTCATGTGGGGTGCTTACTAGGCTTTTCATCATATATAGTAGGTGCTACGTACACAAAAAAGGAACACTTTTTTTTTCCTGGTAGTGACAGAGCAAAAAAAAAAAAAAAAACAGAGAAAGAGGAAGAGATATAGGATTAGCAATATAGAATTCATAGACTCCGTATGTTAATGCTTTTTTAGAGGGTTTTTTTTTTTTTAATTTGCAAAAATGTTATGATGTGACATAAAAGGTGAAAATAGTTTTAAATGTTTTATGTTTAGAATTGTTTGGTAATATTTTTGTTTTGGAAAGAAAAAACAAAAAGAGAGGAAAAAGTGTTAATTGTTTCTCATTTTATGTACATCAACTCAACCGGTTCATCAATGTGGAGAGCATTAATATAAATGCATAATCAGATTAGCAATTTGAAGATGGTGGAGGATTACCCCTGGGAGAGAGAGAGAGAGAGAGAGAGAGATGATGGAGAAATTTCCACATATCTCACTGTATTGGGTGCATGAAAATGCTTTGGGTGTTACAATTTTGACTACAGCTTTCTTATAAATTAACTCATGTGACTGCTGGCACAAATGTCACATGGGTAAAAAAATTATGTGAAAAAATTTAACAGATAAGTTTAATTATTTAATAGTTAACATAGTAACTATTATGTGCATTATTACACCGATTTGTAAGGAATTTGTAATAAAAATTATAATGCCCTTCACAACATTGTTATGTGCATGTCCTCGCGTGCACACAGATAGAAGATGCAAAACGTAACTGAGTTCACAAAAAAATCTAAGTTTAAATTATTAATGGGTGTTTGCACCAAATCTGATGTGAATATCTATGGAATTACTTTGTAATTCACCAATCATTATGCTACCATGTCTATATTAGGTGAAAAGCCATTATAAATTCAATGCCTCAATCAATTAATTAGTAGCATGTGGAGAGAGAGAGAGAGAGAGTGAGAGACAAAACCTTACTTGATAGCCTACTTATCAAGAGAGACTGCAGCTTCACTTAATTAATATTGGAAAATAATTATTACTTTGTCTTACTAGATGATCATCATTAGCTCAACATAGCACTTAATTAGGAAGAAGATTCTTGTTCAAAGGAAAAAAAAAAGAAAGAAGAGAGATTAGAAAGGAAAAGTGAGGCCAATGAAAAAACCCCACCAAAAGAGAATCTCAAAACCCATTAGAGAGGTATCAAAGTGCAATCTACACTGATTAAGAAAAGGTAAAGAACTCTTTTTGCCGAATGAAAAGGTAGATAGTTTGTCTCCATGAACGGGATCACAATTTGTCTTCAGATATAGAGAACAGTGAAACCATTAAAATTATGTTTAGTTGGTTAGGTGCCGTACACTTAGAATCACAAAAAAAAACCACTATGCTTTTCTTGGACTGACTCAAGACCAGTCGCATGCTTGCAGCTATAGTCATGCCACCATTGACGACGAAATCCGGGAGAGAGAAAGAATTTAAGCATATAGATTAGTAGATTACTGGGGGTAATCCAACATGAATCTTACTTTGTACCATATTATTAATACTTCTAAAAGGGATCTTCTTCTCTCTAACATGATCATTTGAAAAAGATCCCTCTACATGAAAGAAAAGATTGCTAAAAAGGAAATGGGTAATTAGTTAGTGCATGTAGAGTCAGCATCGACTATGGCTGGGAGGTGAAGCTCAGTCAACTAAGCCATTTTAGATGTTGGGAAATTTGGATTAGTGAAACAGTCAAAAAGGGTTAAAATGAAAAGTTGTTGGGAATAATCAGATACTACGGAAAATCAGAACTTGAGTTGAGTGCTCATTGAGTCGGCCAACTTGAAATCAGCATCCCATCTACCGATTTAGCTTTGGTCCAACAAACAAGCCTAAAGTTCAGAAGCCAATTAATGTAACTTTTCATAGAAAAAAATTTAGACTACATTTTGCAAAGCCACCACATAGGACACCAGCAATGCTTCATCAAAACTCCAAATTTTAAAGCATTGCCTTGTTTCAGTGACTGAACCAAAATTTTGGTTTACAGGACCGATCATGTTTGACAGATAATTTTGCATGCAAACTGGGTATTCATATGTAAGTCTATTAGTGCCGAACTATTTTCTGCATTATAATGTAGTCTCAGAGAGACCATTCTTGGGGATCAAAAATCAAATGATGGACAGTCAACTGAGTCATGCACCATGCCCATCATTAAATGCCTTCTGCATATTTAACCTCACCAGTCCACTCCATTCTTGACAGCAAAACAAGAAATGTGTTAATCCTGGCAAAACCTGAGAATTCCTATTGAAACTTATACAAAAGAAACCGAAGTTTGAGACCCTTTCCACTCAATTTCACCGTACAGAATTTGCAGCTCTGAGAGAAAACATAATCCTTGACCACTTCAAGTTCATAGCTATGGACTAACATATTCACATAAAACCAGCAAAAAGCACAAACACAGCTATACTAGCAAACAGGACAAAGATGGCGGTTCAAGCCATTGAAAGTACAAAACAACTGCTATAGCCTATATCTCATCCATGGGGGTAGTGCTGTGCAGAATGCATTTGAAAAACCATATTTTGAGGTCCAATGTAAGACTCATGTGAAACACCTCTTCCCAGATTTTGGCCCTGCATTTTAAGCCCATAAGAGTTAATAATCCCATAAGGAGAGGTCATGAACACGTTTCCATTTGTTGGGTTGAAAGCCATGGCTGCTCCACCATTTGGCTGATTCCATTGAAAAGGTGTTCTGGGCGTGGCAGCGGAATTTGTGTGCTGCTGCTGCTGCGGTGGCGGCTGCGGCGGGTGAAGCACAGTAGAGTTCTCCGGTGAAGAGGGTATTTTGTTGTCCGGTGAAGGAGTTTTCGCATCAACGAGATTCACAGTTGTTATGTCATGGATGCTAGCTCTCCGCTTATCTTTTCCTCCGGAAAGCTGCCTGATGAAGTATTTCTGAGCATGGCTAGCCACCTGAGTCGGTGTCCTAGTGATAACGAAATTGCGCGAGATATTTCTCCAGTCCCCTTTGCCGTACTTTTTCAGTCCCATCAGAAACAATCTGCAGGCGATGATTAAAATCCCATGTCAAAGAAGAACGAAAGACCAAAATTAACATGAAAAACCAGCAAACCACCAAAAAAAAATATAGCCACTTGATGACTTAATTCCTAGAATTCATATAAAAAATTGTCTTTTTTTTTATTTATTTATTTTATATATATATATATAATATCATATTCGTGAAAAGTAGATTCTAGTGTCAAACCAATCCTAGTCCAAGTACTAAAGTTTTGTGCAGTATCACATTAAACATTTACCATTGCGTAAAAATTAAGCAGAACAAAAATTTGATAGCAAAACTTACTTATGCTCCTCCTCTGTCCACGGGACCCCTTTCTTTCTCTCCTGCTCAGGCCGAGTTGCCGGAGATCTCTTCCCGCCGATGCCATACGATTGTCGGAACCCATCATAGCCATGACTGTTCACCCAATCCAATGTGAAAGCAGAGGAAGTATATCCAGGAATTGGTACCAGCCCTGCCTCTATATTGTTAACATCAACTTCCAAGTCCATGTACTGCTTCATCACATCCCCAACAGTTTTTCCCGGGATCATCGCCGCCACTTTGTGCCATCGGTCCGGGGACTCCTTGTCGTACAGCGCCAGCGCGTTTTCAAACATCTTATTCTCCGCAGAAGTCCATTTCGCGCTCTTGGTCTCCTCGAGAAGCCAATTCGTGTTTGAAATATACGGTGCAGGGGAGAGAATTTCCATTTCCCACTTCATCAACTCGAATGACCATGCAAATTACAGCAGCCCACAAGCAAAATTTGGAGAAAAATCACAACTTCGATTGTTCTTAGCTGATTTGTGATTGTGAATTTAAGATTTGGCTCAAGATTTTGAATTGGTGAAACAGAGGAAAGGCAGAGCAGGGAGGGGGGGCAACCCAGAGAAGGAAATGCAGAGTGGTGGAGGTTTCACAGCAATACTATCAGCGTTAAATCAAGGAGCATTTTGAAAGGAATCAGAATACCTTTTTGCACATAGGCATACCCTGAGGAATCTAGTAAAGACCAACCTTTTTTCAAAAATCAGAGATAATGTCACAAATTAAATTAAAAAGAAAAGTAATATAGCTACTCCATAATGGAACCCTAGAACCAACTACTGAGATCTGAACCCAATGGACTTTCCAAGGAACACAAACAGAAACAGAACAAAATAGAAAGACCCAGAAACGATTTTAGGAAAATGGAACAGAAATAAATAATCAGAATTCTAAGGGAGTACAGCTTGTAGGTCAGACTTGCCAAAAAAGGAAAGTGCTTTCAAGTTAGAGCTAACTAACACATGTACCTCTAGCTGCAACCTCTTGATAATTGATATCCCAATTGGGAAAGAAAAAGAAGCAGAAGACTCAGGTTGGCAACCAGGAAGGAAGTAAGAAACTAAACAAAGGCTGGAAATGAAAACCCAATTGGGAAAAAAGGGCGACACTTGAACTCAGGATTTGGAGCAGTGAAAAAAGCTGTTAAAGATCTGTTCTTTCTTCCTTTTCCTTGTGGCCTCAGCAACAAAGAAAAGAG
The DNA here is from genome assembly GCA_900184695.1 of Betula pendula. Taxonomy (NCBI): domain Eukaryota; kingdom Viridiplantae; phylum Streptophyta; class Magnoliopsida; order Fagales; family Betulaceae; genus Betula; species Betula pendula. Next base: position 28,010 of record FXXK01000384.1, read on the forward strand.
AAGAAAGAAAAAAAGTAAGTAAAACTATGAAGGGAAAGAGAGAAAATCGAGAACCTGAAAAGCAAGTTAGCAAAGCTTCAAGGAATGAATCTATGTGTTGCTTTGCGCAGTGAGAGAGAGAGAGAGAAAGAAAAGCTGAGACTGAAGGTGGTGGGCTGTGATTGGAGAGGATGGTGTTTGTGGATAGTGCAACTTAAGGAAAAGTTCCCTCTTATCATAATAGACTCACCCCCCTCTTCTCCATTTATTCAGATATAATAAGATACTTAGGGAAGATCATTTTCTTTTTCTTTTTCTTTTTCTTTTTTTTTTCTTTTTTTTTTGTTTCTTTTCTTTTTTTTGTGAGTAAAAAAAAAAAAATAGATATTAAAGAAATAGGGGTTGGCAGCTCATGACGAATGATGGAACCTCACCTGTACTGCACTAGTCAATGGGGCTCCACAAAATGCACCCATCATTGCTCCCAACCGTCTGATGAAGTATTGACTAAATTCATTGATTGGTTATACCTTTCTTCGTTTGCTCTTTCTTTTGGGGCTAAAGAGGTAGCCGCCACAACCACGGTCCAGATCAGTAGTAAAAAATTACACTCCAGCAAATTGATACTGTGGGCCCCCCCACACTATTACAACTTACTGGCTTCTCATTGGGCAGTCACCCCCCTACATAATTGTATTGGTTATGATCTCAAGGAGCTGGGTCCGTCACAACGGGTCTGCCTCTCACCACGTGGCGCCGTATAATTGGTTCTGACAAGTTGCACTATGCAGTCCAAGACAGAAGCAGCCAACAAGGGTAACCCTCCAATTAGCTGGATCCACGTCAGAGGGTAAAAACCCCTTAATTATTGGACCAGCCACACATAATTGCACCCCCTTTGTGAGCTTTGGCCATCCAACCACCGCCTTTCACATCCCCTCACACTTTTTTTTTTTTTGCATTGTTGGTTAGTGGAATTGAGTAGGCGAATGATGCCATCTCCACGCTCTTCATTGGAGCGTGCGCTCACTCTCGAATCAAGGGTTCAAAAACCCAGTAGGACCCACGTCTGCTTTCGAAAACTGCACCTGTCACCCTCTAACCGGAGCGTGATCCCACGCGCCGACAGTGTTGGTTGTGCTCCACCGTCCATGTGTTTGAGGCTCAACCAATACAACAAAGCGGTCCCCTTCTGATGTGACCAACTGCTCCACTGCTTTTGTCCTTGTCCGCCCTTTCTTTCCCCCTCTCTTTTCCCACTTTCCCTCCCATTGGAAATCCACACGTCTAGGGCTCCGCAGTCCCCACAACCGCCTCTCTCAGTCATTGTCATCACGAATTTTGTTTGCTCCTTTTACCTTGTTACCCATCATATTTCACCAATAAAATACGTTTAACAAGGGCATATTTGGTATTCTCTTTTGCACCCACCCCCAGCTGCACCCCAATTTTTGGTTGTCCTCACATGTATGGAGCCCATACCTCGTGCTTAGATGGCTTGAAACTCGTCCTAAATCGTAGGCCCATTACCAATATTGGGTAAGCAACTTAAATCAAAGAGTCGAATAGGAAAAAAAAAAAACACTAAAATTAGAGATTCAGCAATTCGATTAAAGATTAACTCACTGGCTTTTTTTAATGTTTGATGATTTTTTTATTCAGTGTGTGATGATTTCTTAATTTTACTTAATGATTAGCAGTTAATTGTTGTTAGTGTCATTATGGGTGCCCTTACTCATGACCTATAAGCAACACCAAGAAAACTGAATAAAGTGTTCTTTTAAATTGAGTCAAAAGTTTTAATTTAGTATATTAAATTGATATGCGTATCAAATGTATATAGCTTTTATATGAATTTTTAATTATATTTTAGACGCGTATCAATTAATTTAATAAACTAATTAGTTTGAAAAAAAAAAAAAACTTTTTTAAAAGTGAATTATTTTTAGGGTTCAACTTCCATTTTTGAACCAACGTTATAAATGTGATTGAAAGGTTTGAAAGACTAGTCACCCAACATAAAAAATGATCATCTTTATTTTAAAATAAATTGAAAGTATCCAGTTAATGTAATATGAGTGACACAGTTGTAATAAAAAGGTTAGTATAATACGAGTCACAAAGTTGTAATAAAAAAATTATTACAACTTTGCCACTCATATTATATTAACCGGATGTTCTCCATTTCCTTTGAAATGGAGAGGATTCGGGTCCACCGAACATTGGTTTGCAAGGGTGTTAGTATTTTCAAGAAAAAAAACATATGTATAAAAATGAGAGCTTAGGAAAAAATACACTTACAAAAATGAGATAAAAACATTAAAAAAAAAAATGGAAAATTTATATTATAGTCCATTGAACTACCACCAAATTTTTATTTACATCTCAAAAAAGTTTCCCATACCATCTTGTATCCAATTATATCTTGGTTTTGCGCTTTTGTCTCCAAAATACCCTTGAAAACAAAAGTAAGGGGGTTAATGTGAAAATCACCACCACTTTTTGGTATTTCCATTTTTTTTTAGGTTTTTTTAAGGTATTTTGGAGAGAAAAATACAAAGTGTCTAATTTGGCACAGAGTGCAGAGTGGTAGTATGAAAGAGCCCGATGTCACTTTTTTAATTTTGAAAACATAAATAAAAATGTGATAATAATTCAAAGTCAAATATATTTTGATCCAAAAAAGTTTTGTGAGAGAAATCATTGAAAGAGGAGCGGAAAGGGAAGAGTGAAAACAAAGAATTATACTATTACTATTCACATAAAATATTTAATCTAATTTAGATAATTAATTTCAAACCCTTTTAGTCAAATGGATGATACTAGATGCGATTGCGATAGAAAAATGGATTATAGTCCATTGAACTACCACCAAATTTTTATTTACATCTCAAAAAAGTTTCTCATACCATCTTGTATCCAATTATATCTTGATTTTGCGCTTTTGTCTGCCAAAATACCCTTGAAAACAAAAGTAAGGGGTTAATGTGAAAATCACCACCACTTTTGGTATTTCCTTTTTTTTAGTTTTTTTAAGGTATTTTGAAGAGAAAAATACAAAGTGTCTAATTTGGCACAGAGTGCTAAGTTGGTAGTATGAAAGAGCCCGATGTCACTTTTTTAATTTTGAAAACATAAATAAAAATGTTATAATAATTCAAAGTCAAATATATTTTGATCCAAAAAAGCTTTGTAAGAGAAATCATTGAAAGAGGAGCGGAAAGGGAAGAGTGAAAACAAAGAAATTATACTATTATTATTCTACATATATATTTAATCTAATTTAGAAATTAATTTCAAATTAACCGGTGTATAAATATACCCTTTTAGTCAAATGATTATACTAGATGTAGTTGTGATAGAAAGATGATATGGAATAGAGTTTTTCTTTCAACTGTCTATAAACTTGTTATGCGTTTTTTGATATTGGGAGAGATATATGCTTTTTTTAATAGCATAAGAAAGAAATACTCTTTTTTTTTTTAGTAAGATTTCTTTCAACTCACTAAAGTTATTTAAAAAAGTATTTAGTGTTTCTCACGTATTAAAGAATCACATAACAATTTTATTGACATTTTTTTTTTCTTTCTTTCGATTTTCATCTCATTTTGAACTCTTAATGGACTTTTCAACGCTTCTTTATGCTTGTATTATTGTATACTCCTTTTGGCAAAGTGGAAGTCTCGGTCAAAAAATTGCAAAAAAAAAAAAAAAAGTCAACATGCCCTTACGCCATCACTATTACAATTGGGCCGGGTTTTATTGCAATACCGATACGGAAGTCGGGCCTTAAAGAAGAGAGATGCTTTGTGTCACATGTAACATGTTCTCTTGTTGACCAGATACGCCACTACCGTCTTTAATTGGGCACCTCGAATCTCGCACCCTGCATTCAATGGGGACAACGTGTCCATTAATTTAATTTAAGCTACGGTCTGCAAATGTCACAATTGGCCTTCTTGTCGTCCATGGACCATGTCCCATTATGTTGCTGTCCTTATCGAAACAGAATCAAAACAGTGATGGGTAACTTTTGGATTTATAATGATATATAAAATAATGATATATGTCAATTTTTTTTAAAAAAATTAAAATTATTATTAGATTAAAATAACGATAATTTATAAATTTAATTGGAACGTTAAAAGTTATATTAATTTTAATCATTGGAGAACACATAATAAAAACATAGGATGACATATATTATTACTTTTATATGTATATATATACGTGTATGTGTGTTGTATCTTGACATATATCGATAATGATTTTAAAATTATTATTCGATCAAAATTTAAAAGTGATCGGTCACAAATTTAATTGTTACTTTAAAAGTCACCAGTTTTGGCCCATGGAAAACACAATAAAAATAGAGTGGCATGTATCATTACTTATATATATATATATTGTATCTTGAGTAATTTTAAAAGCTCCACTTCTATTCTAATACTATCCTATATTATGTTGACATGATAATGTCATTCAACTTTTGGATTAGTCATTGTTAACAAAAAAAAAAAAAAAAAAAAAGATGCATAATATTAGAAATCAAACTTTTATCTTAACACTATTTCAGTATGTTGTCAAGGTACTACCAATCCACGTTTAGGTTTTTTTTTTTTTGACAATGATTAATTGAGTAATTCTAGAAGTTCCTCTTGTGTTTTTCCAAAAAATGATGTTGCTTTTAAATCATTATTTAATCAAAATTCAATAGTAATTAATTACAAGCTCAATTATGATTTTAAAAGCTACATTATTCTTGGAAGGACATAAAAGAGACTTCTAATATTATTCTGATTAATTTATGGAAAGATTGGCAATGCTTCATGAGCACATTAAAATAAGGGAAAATGCAAAATTGATCCTTGTAGTTGTCTTAAATTACATATCACTCCTGTGATATAAGAAAAAACTCAAAAGTCCTTGTGGTTGGCTAAAATAATAAATCACTCCTTAAAGCAAATTTATGTCAATCATTTTAACAGAAATCGTTAGTCTGTCACGTCAAACCAATAGGGTAGCGCGCTATTGTTAAAATGACTGACGTGGTACACTAACGATTTGTATTAAAATGACTGACGAAAATTTACTTCAGGGAGTAGTCTGTAATTTAAGCTGACCACATGGATCAATTTTACATTTTTAATGGTGGGATTAAAAGTGTGATTTATAACATTACTTTAATATATTTATATGTATTTAATGTAAATTTTGGTAAAAGAGTGTTGTTAGGAGGTATAACAATTTTTACTATAAGTATTTTTTATAAATTAATGTGACAGTCCATATGACACTTATTACATCAATCACTAAAATGAAAACTGTCATATGATAGACTTTTCATAAAATGTAAATGGTGTTATGTGAATTTATGAAAAAAAAAAAATTAGTAGTAAAATTTGTAATATCCTAAACATTTTCCTCATCCTTCTCTTTGTCTAGGACAAATTCAGAATATTCAATTAACCATTTTTCTTTTTAACGAATTGCCTGGTTACACATTATTACGAATTACATAAAAAAATATATATGTAACATGCTCCTAAATAAAATAAATGAAATGGTAAGACATTCATGCATTCAGAGAAAAGAAAGAAGAGATAAAAAAAAAAGAGAGAATAGATTCCTCTGAGTTTGCTGAAGTTTGAAAGTTTGAACTTATCTATCTCGTGGAGAGAGAGAGAGAGAGATAATTTCTTTTAGAGGACTTGATGGCATTTTTGGACGTGACACAGCGACGCGCGAGGAACAAGTTCCTTTAATATGCAGTGAGGAAAGTCTTCATATTAGAATGTTCGACCCACCCACCAAATGAGAAAACTTGTAAACTATATATATTTTAATTCGATAATGTAGACACGATATTTTTAATAGTTTTTATTAAAAATTAATTTAAAAGTTGATTTAAACTGTTACGCCAGTATTACAAAATAAATGATAATAGACATCTCTTTCAGTTTTGAATGAACATAAAAAATTAAAATAAATAAATAAATAAAATCTATCATTATTCTTATGTTGCAGTTAAATGACAAAAATATTATTTCTAATATTACTCTTTAACAAATATTCTCATGGAATACCTAATGTGATGGATTAAAGTAGATTTAGAGATTATGTGTAAAGAGCTCCAAACAATATAGAAACTAAAGATTTTGCTAATTAATAACTTACAAGATAAAAGAATGAATTATGGTATGTGAAGAGAATTTGATAACTATATATATATATATATATATATATATATATGAATGATTATAGATAGAGATGGAATTAAAACTTTTTACTAAAGAGTACCTCAAAATATGAATGAGAGGCCAAATTTAAATTTTTAAGCCTTCATATGTAAATATTTTAGAGTAGTGATTCAGGTAAGCCCAGGTTAAAATGAATAGTATTTCATCCTGGGCTGGATAAGTTTTAAAAAAAAAAAAAAAATTATTTTTTTAATCCATGAAGCCCACAAAATACTATTCATGTGCCTGAGTTAAAAATACTGTCATTCAGCCCATGCTTATATTTATATTTACCGAATATTTTAATAAAAAAATTCAAAATTCAGAGGGTGAGGCCCCCCTGGTTCCCTCCCCTGGTCATAGATAAAAGCTTAGAAAAAAATGAGAAGAATGGTTAGTTAATTATATAAAAATTGAATCATGGATGACTCATAAATTTTTCAAAGTTGTTGCTTCTTGTCTCATATATTCTCAATATATTCGTGTTGATTTTCACAGTACATGTTAACACGTCATCATGAAGACACAGAGCAAAAAATAATAAGAAAGGTAATTATAAATTATTAGTTGATACAATTTCCAATATGGTTGGCTCCCCCTTCCAAATGGTTGGCTGTGAGGCTTTAACCAAAAGATACTCAAAAAAAAATTACATCAGCGAATATTCTTTCTGGTTATTGACAGACAAAAAAATATTCGTTTTAACTGCTAGCAGCCATTTCACATTATTATATTGTTCAATTAAGTAATTTGTATTAGAAAAAAAAAAAAGAAAGTAATTTGTCTTCCTGCTAAAAGCTAGGCGGTTTTGCTATACATTTTTCTCGGCTATTTTACAAATGTAATAATTATTTAAAAAAGTGAAAAAGATAAGAGAATGATCATAAGAGAAAATAAATTATTTCTCAAAAGGTTTGGAATACAAAATATATGACAATTTTAGGCAAATTTAGAAGTCAATTTGCAACAAGATAAAGTTTTCCTACAAATTATATAACAGGAAATTCTTTTAATCTAATTTATTAAATTGACATATATCCTTAAAGTCCATAATTCTCACATTTATTTTAAAACATATGTAAAAATTATATGCTATGTCCTCAAGGGTATGATGCGAACCAATTAGTTAAACCATAGAAAAATAATAGATGGGCTCGTTCGAAGAAGCCGTCATCTCCAATGGCTACTTCGAATGAGTCAAAAACTCTCAAATATTGATACTATATTATACCAAACAATAATCTTCAATATAATACAGTAACTGAAATAAATGAGGATTGTATCGTAGATAGATTTATTCCATTTCTTAGCTCACACTAGAGTATATCGCAATAGACTAACTCTCATGAGAGTTGTTTATTACTCTACTACTACTTACTCTAATATATCTCTTCTCAACACATAAGAGATTTATTTTATTATTAATATTATCCTTCCATTAATACTATCTAGATAAGATCTCTAAATATTAGGATCACATTCAGGTAGTTCAATTAATTAAAAATCACACCTCATAAAGCGAAAGTCATTAGTTTGAATATCATTACTCCTTTCCAAATAGTTATTCTCTCGACAAATATTAAATCATTTTAACCAAAACTAGCTGTGGATTATTTATCAGAGAATTGCATAATTTATAGATTTCTCTCATTATCTAAAGCAACAGTGTCTCTTGCCCCAATGTGGCAATATTGCCCCTTCATAGACTCAGGGGGGTACAGGCTCTTATTGGAAATGATGACATTGGCTGGCATAATGTCAAAAAAATAATAATAATGTGGCTTAATTAGGGATAGTAGAATAGGGGGTTGTTTCCATAAATGGAAAGATTCCTTTTTGCTTTCCAAAAAAAAAAAAGTCAGAAGGTCGGACAATGCGAGTTATATGCGAGATTGAGATCTGAGAGCACACCGTTCACCATGTGCACCAACTCATGCCATTTGCACGCGTGCAACTGCCACAACGCGTAGTCACAAGCGAAAGCGGATCAAAGTTTATATAATGCCCGCTTTTTCAACCTTCAAAAAAGTTAATGGGATCTGATACAAATTTCACCTTGTGTAAGGGGAAGATGTAAAAGAAACGAAAAGAGTGTTAAAGGGAATACGGGCCTGGGCTTACTTTGAATGTTGATCTGATACATCGACCAAACCATGTTGGGAATACGGGCCTGGGCTAAGGGAGGCTGGCCTAAGTTGCGAGTCCAGATAAGCCAATACGCTAGCTACTTAGAGCACTCATATAGGGCTCAACAAAATAACTAAGCTATTTTGGATAGTCTTGTAACAAAAAATGCTCCAAATCCAACTCAGCAAAATGCTAAAGATTTGTTGAGGTATCAGTGCTCAACAATTTGCTGAGCATTATTCATCAACAATCTATAATTATATTGAAAAAAAATCAATATGATTATCTCTCTTATTTGAGAATAAAAAAAGTAGATAAAGAAAGAATACTTTAAATGAAAAAGTGAAAGTTGATAGCTAAAATAATAAGCCTGATGTATATACTTTAGAAAATTTGGTAGCTAAAATAGAGAAAAAAAAATGTTGTTTAACTAAGTTTTAGTTAAATATTTATTGAGCAAAATGTGAGTGCTCTTTTAAATAACAATGAAAAAGAGGTACAGAGAATAGCTCTCCACTATTTTGCCCTAGTTGTTTCATTGTTCTTGGCAAGAAATTGGGCAACGTCTTGAGGTTACTAGTGTACACCATCTTACACCACACTCAACAATGGTTCTAGCCTAACAGCAAGCAAGGAATTGAGCGTCACGATCGATCAAGGTTATATTCTTTCAGCAAGCAACACTTGGCTAAGAGCATACCTCATTGGGGACATGGATCTGACCCTACGCTTGACTAGAGTTGTGCCCTACCCGAGGACAACACCTGGCCCACACCGTATGAGAAGAAAATATTTTGTTTAAGAAGGGGAAAATAACCATTCTAGGTACACTGATCATAGAGTAATGTTTGAGGTAGGGGTGCACAACCGGTTGCGGTTGTGGTTATTGAGCAATAATCGCAACCG
>FXXK01000384.1:39826-72137 GCA_900184695.1 Betula pendula
GCTAGCCCTACTTCAGGCGTGACAGGGAAAATTGATAGAGAATCGTATTTGAGAGAAACTATGCATCTTTCCATGATAACAATTGGTTCAAAGTGAATATAACTACATAAGGTCAAAAGTTTTGTTGCTGCACTATGTGGTATGTAGTCGCAATTGTAACCCACTATATATGACGAATATGGCCTATTTGAACCAGGTACAATTAATCAATCTATATTGCATGCAATACGAACAACTCATTGCATCTGATTCTGACCTTTCTTTGATATGGCTATCAGGCCATGCATCTAGAGGACGACATTTTCTCCATCTTTTTGTTGAATAGAGATTCTTAACAATTTTAATACAAGACTCGCTAGCAATTAATTCCAGCAATAAATGTTAAAAAGCCACGTGTCCTAGCAAGTCTTGGGGTAGCCCATCTCTCTGTTCGGATCGGTAGGCCCCATGAAAGCTTCATTACATTTGTGGTCCAAATTTCTAGCAATTTGATTGGGCAACAAATTGCTGCTTCTTGTACTAAAACCAAAATCAGCCCCATTGGTTATATATCCTGGTCCCATTAGGGTATGGACCGATGAGAAAAAAAAATGGTAGCTAGAACATCTGCGTCAGAAAGGTTAACGATCTAATTAGCTTATAAAGCATTCCTTTTCATTATTAATTAGCGATATTATCTAATCTCACAACTTACATGCACACCCACCAGCTCCAAACAAAGTATGTAACCTTTTAAACAAAAAAGAAATTATTATTTTTACCTTATGACGTGTATATCCTTAATTTATATCTTATATATATATATATATATTCAGTCGTAAGTATTCACAGATCGAATATACCAAAATATGTGACTTCAATTTCAGTAAGGTGATTCATATGTTTGCATGTCAGATTCAAATCCTTTGGACAAACTTTAATTATAAGCATAAGCATAATTACAAGCATTAATCACAATATTATTAAGCTCGATCAGGATGAAGAAAATGATGCTATTTCTAAAAAAATTCCAATCTGACTTTATTCAACTTTGAGCAGATTGTCGTTGCCACGCTCAAAAAACTCTTCTTATCAGCTACTTCCCACCTTGTAATTTCTTCCACCTTTCTGTAATTCCTTGCATGTCCACCTTGGCGATTACTAGCACTTGGGAAGGTCACTTGGAGGTGGTAGAAGAGATTGAGTAGGGCCTTTCCCGTTGTCCACCACAAATGCCATCTTAAGGCCCCATGTCGTGTGCACTTCCAATGGCAATGCATGAACCAAACCCCTAATAAATCATAATAAATCAAGCATGCAGTTAAATGCACAAATAGTAAATATATATATATAGATAACTTTACTTGTCCCTCAATTGTTACTTATTTTGCAATGTCACTCTAAATTTTAAACCTCACAATTTAGTGTATTGAACTTTTAATTTTTTTTTTTTTTTTTTTTTCAATTTTTCCCCACGGAAATTCTTAACAGAGGAGTGTCAAAATTTTCAAAATACTTAATACTTTTTTTAGGAAAAGAAAAATTGCAAGGATGTAGGCGTTGGTTAGATTTAATGGAATTTGCAAAATACCTACATCTGAATCTTTGAAAAAAAAATTATATTATATATATATATTATATATAAGAGAAACATGGGTATTACGAGAATTTAAAATGATTTAACGAAAATTTTAATGAATAGTAAATTGAAAAATTAAAAATTCGATATTAAATTGAGAAGTTTTAAACTTTAAAAAAAATATTGTAAAATGAGTGACAATTCAAGAGTAAATGAAATTATTCCTATATTTATTTATAGGGTCTATTTGAACTTGCAATTTTCAAACACAATTTACGAAGTGTAGTTAAGCATTTTGTTGTAAAATTACAGTTTAACTTTTAAAATTATGTATTTTTAAAAACATACTTATTTGTTTGTTATTTAAAAATGCATATTTTCAAAACATAATTTTTTACTCCCAAACCATACGGTTTTCGTAGTTTTGTTTAAAATTGCATTTTGGCCGGCCAAAAACAACAAAACAATTAAGGAGTTTACCTGGATTATCTGCCCTGAATCTAAAGGCAGTCCATCCCCCTGTTGGTACTCCAATAGTGTTCCTCTCCACAGGGTCAACAAGATTGAAATTCTTCGGATCTTTCTGTGGATTAAAATTGCCTAGTCCCCTCCCAACCACAAAGAAATTGAATCCATGCAGATGAACCGGATGGTTTTCGGCGGCTATCATCCCAGTATCTTGTAAAACTAATTGTACCGTTGAGTTGTAAGCAAGTCTATAAAGCCTTGTCCCCGTCGTGGTCTGGAGGTTCGTCGGCTGCGTGCCAGTATAGTTAAACTTTATGGGTGGGTTTCCAGGGAAATCATCAGTGAAAACTCCGCTTATATTGAAAAAATGAGCCTGAAGAAGTGCAGTGGTCGGCATCACAAACGAAACGTTATTAATATCCGCCACCACGCGGTTCTTATTCACGCAAGTAGAGCAAGGGTTAACACCGAGTCCAATCGTGAAAAGCAGGGAATGGTCGATTTTCAACGGGACTTTGGCAGGATACTTCTTCGAGTTTAGGCTTCGGAGGGATGTTGCGAAGTTTGAAGCTATTGGTGTGGCGTTTTGCGGAGGTGCGGCGATGCGAGTGATGACGGTGGAGGATAGAGTGCCGGAATAGTGTAATGTGGCGGTGGCCGTTTTGTTGTCGACGACAATGGCGGGTGCGTCCTGGAAAGGCGAGGCCGCGACCAAGTACTTGCCGGTTCGAAGATCGGCAGTTAGGAGGGCGTTTGTGGTCTGGCCTGGTGCAATGACAATGGTGTGGGTTTTGAAGGGCTTTGTGTAGACGGCGTCAACCTCGACAACAGTGAATTTGTGGCCAGCAATCTTGAAGAAAAGCTCCTCATTTAGTGCAGCGTTGATGATACGTAGCAAGATCGTCTTGCCGGGATCTACTGGCAATGTAAAGCCTCCTGCCAACAACATAAATTAAGATGGTGAAAATCCAAAGAAACATTGGCTTAGCTTTTTTTTTTTTTATTATTATTCAAATAGGGAAGGGGGAATAAAATTTGCTTAGTTTGATAATGCTTTTTAGGTGATGTAAAGTAAAAGTAGTTTGAAGTGTTTTTTTTTTTAATGAATATAAGTGGGGTGTTAGTATCTGTTTATGCAGTTATAGGCTGCAGGTCTATTACCCTGTGAAGGGCAGCTTGAGAGAGGTCCTGGCTGACTATTAATGGTGTGAGCATCGGAGACATTAGGGGCACCGCCAGATTTTAGAGCTTCATTAATGACAGCTTCGACATCTGATTTCCACCATTCACCTGTACAAGTCCAAAAACCAGACTGAAAATTAGAATATTTCTGTTGGCATATATATGACAGTCAATTTGAAATGTTTAATTTATTGAATTCAACTATATGTACCTAACACCACAACTTTTTCCTTGTGCGGTGTGGGAAATGGGTAAGGAACCCCACGCTTGGGCAAGATGACCAAAGCGCCATGGACTGTGGCCCTGAGCCAAAGGATGTGTGCATGCCACCATAGGGTACCCCTTTGGCCAGTGATGGTGAAGTTGTACACAAATTGTTGCCCTGGTTGAATCGGGCACTGCGTAATGTACGCCGGTCCATCGGCCCAACCCGTCCGTAGTTGTCTGATCCCATGCCTGCCCATGATTAATAAACATATTAGTAGGAGCTTTTTACTAACCTTTTCCCATTTATTATTCTAATTATAATGATCTTTGGAAGTTTATTTAAAGATGTTATTAGGAGGATAGTTAAGAAGGGGTAAGATCGAAAAGGGAAACAAAAGCCAATAGCAAAAGTTGGATTAGCCAAAACCCTGAGGGCGAAATTTCAGCTTTCCCTAATAAAAAATGGTTTCTAGCAATTAAAAAAAGATTTGTATGACATTGCATAGGGACCGGGATCCTTGTAATTAACTGTTTGGATGGCAGCTAATTGGGAGAGGATTTGATCGAGATCACGTGTCTTAGTAAGTCTCGAACTATTCGAATAAGTTTCAAACTGTTCGAGCATCTATTCAAACAAGTAAGCCCATCAAATATTGCTTCTCTCATGCACGCAAGAAATGATCAACGAATTGCAACCAATGCCACACGATCAAATTGTAGCCAATTCCAATTCCATGAATAGATCAAGGGTAACTCCACAATAAGGATTTAGATTTTTAGTAATTTGTTGTTCAGATTGTTAGCAATTCAAACAGTAATTATAAGAAAGCTTTTACAGGGCCCACCTGTCTAAGTAGGTGAGTGAACTGTTCAAAAACTGATTAAAAACTCTCTCACATTTATTGTTTTAACTACTAACAATTTCAACAATAAAATTGTAAAGATCTTTATGTCGGCCCCGCAATATATATATAAACTCACCAGTGGATGCTGACATTGTACTTAACGTGGTTGACCACCTTGACCAGCACGGTATCGTCCTCCCTAGCATAGATGGTAGGACCAGGGAACCTTCCATTGACAGTGACAATGGGCTTAGTTGAGCACAATCTTGTGGTGTTCTTCAGAACCACCTATGTTCAGTTGCCAACACATTCGGGAAAGTTAGTGCAAACTTTAACATCATGGTGCGCAACCGTCACCTAACTTTGGTGGCTTTCTGATCAACAAAACTACCATTTTATTTGCTGTTTTATCAAGATTTCTTCGGTCATCTTTTAATGTACGTACGGACCTTTTTATCTTTTTTAATCGAATCCCATTACGTTAACAGATGGGGACAGTTTTTCTTTTTACTATATCTTTTTTTTTTTTTTTGTGGGTACATAAAGCTACATCTAAACAAGCCTAAGAATTTTAACTATATCTGACTTCTAGGTTAGTGCATGAATAATAATATTAAATGAATATTTTTCTAATAATTTTATCAAGTGAAAAAGGTAATTAGCTAGGGTACCTTCTCTAACTCACCCACCGGAATAATGGTCTAAATATATAATTAGATGCGTTTAATTTTCTTAGCTTCAGTACTGGAAAATGAGAAAAATAAAATTATCAGACTAGCTAGTAATTGAGGATAAATTGTGGAATTTCAAGGTTTGAGATTTAAAACTTTTTTTTTTTTAATAACAATTTTTTTAATTTAATATTAATATTAGTTAATTTTCTGAAATCCATATATATACTCCATGTTAAAAATCATTTTGACCACTGGCGTACGTAAGTCTTTTCAGCCGTTGGCAAGTCATCACCTCAAATTGAAGCATTCATGATCAACACAATTATGGCGACTGAACTTTTCGTGAACGAAAATCCATGCATGATTAACTTTAGTTTAGGCAAAAAGGAAAACGTTTTTGTACGTACGGCATGTACAAACAACAAGGATATTTCAAGAGGATAAAAAGTATAAATTAACCATGCATGCATGGGCATGCTGATATATGCATCATGGGTTTTGAAATTGAAAGGAAATATATCATGTGATAATGCTATCAAGTAGTTATAAGAGGCCGACAGACATGCATATATCTTGGGCACGACTTGGATTTTCTTGCATAAGTGGCTTAATTTTGATGATTAGTCCGACCCCAGTATGTACTACCGAATCATATTATTTAAAGCTCTTGCTCTATTGAAACTTGTAGAAGAGACACAAAAGCTTCTTCAAATCATTTGATCAAATCAAAGTGAACAAAAAAATGACACCCTATATGAGAACAACAACGTTGTCATATCGAAACTAATGAATTTTTTTTATGTTTTAGTACTAAAACTTGAAAAACTTACCAAAAAGTTTAACCTTTTTTCAAAACCATTAACAAATAATTCAAAACACATAACACTTTTTAAATGTAAACCCAATTAAAAAAAAAAAACACATTTCTCGTATCAAAACACTTTTATTTTATTTTTTTCCAATTAAAACCAAAAAATACTTTTCAAAATCATTATTTAACATACCCACAAATATATGCTAGAAACCATAGTGAACGTCTTTATGGTTTTCGGCATGGTTATTTGAGGAATTTGTTATATACAAGAAACCCTTATCTCTACAACTTGTGTTACATGCATGCAACTCTCTCGTTATTTGCTTGCAGAAGCTAGAGACTGCAGGCAAGAGCCATACAATTGCCTGCAGTATGGACACGAATTTGTTATACCAGTCAACAGCAACTTTGCCTAGTAAATAATGAAAGATCAAGTGTGGTAAGTATAGTTTTTCCTTTTAAAAAATGTTATATATGATAAGACATAAAAGATGCATGAACAGTTTTAAGAATTTTATAAATGTTTTGCTCTGTCAATGAACACCTTATACGGCCATAATGTGGCTGAAATTGACAATTAGCGAGGGTAATTAGCCCATGAAACACATGGATTAATGCATAACTGAAAATTACATGTGCTTACATTGAACTTGTAGTGTCTCTCAATGCATTCCACTGACGCTGGAAACAGGCAAGCCACCAGCACTAGGACTCGGATGACCCATCCCCGCACTTCCATCTCGATCTCTCTCTCTCAGACAACGATTTTCTTTTCTTTTTTTCTGATCTTTTGTTGCAATGAAATATTGTAGCTGACCAAGCCAACCTTATAAAGAGACAGTCGCCGCTGCGATGTCGTTTTTACTTATTAGGTGGACGCGCGGAAGAATACTTGAGGCCAAAGCTCTCTACAACGTATGAACAAAAGACAGCCGGCCAGATCGATCAACCCTTCTGTTATTTTTCTTGTCTATTACACAAAGTAGTTATCCATCAGCAAAGATACTTTTTGAAGCTAAGCTACAGGCTGAGATTTTGATGGTGTTGATTTTTCAAATGGACTAGGTGGTCAGCCCCTCGGTTTGTTCCAACCATATTTGGTAAAGTTCACTCGATCCGCCCCCCCAGCTAACATAACTAAAATTTGGATAGTGATATCCACCTTAATTACTTTAGTCAATCGGGTGACATATACAACAGGATACCACTAGTTTTTCTTTTTTAATTTCTTTGCTTTATATTATATTCTTGTTTATTTTTGTTAAGTTTAACCTCAAGCAATTAGATCATGTTAAAAATATTAATTAAATGGTTAAGAGAGTGTTTGAGCTGATACGTAAGAACAAGCTAAGAGTTAAAATATTAATTAAACCATTAAATCAATCAGTTTAAGTTTTTTGAATAATTGGTAGTTTAACAGTATCATAGTAAAGGTCTTGAGTTTGACCTTTGTCTCCGTTATTTAGGATGCGTTTGAGATTGCGATTTCGTAGACAAAAATTACGATTTTAAACCAAATTACAAAAAATATATCGTTTGGAATTACGTTTTTAAAAAATTACGATTTAAAAACGCATAAAATTTGTATTTTCAAATCACAGGTCAATTTGTGCTTTTTTAAAAATGCAGAATTTTAAAGGCTAAATTACGATTTTGTCAAATGATAACTATATTTTTTTAAAATTCACGTTTTCAAATCATACTTTTTGAAATTGCAAACCCAAATAAACCCTTAGTTTCATTTGAATTAAAATAGTCTTGAAACTTTTCGGATAAGTGATGATTTCACATAGTATCAGTGCAAAGGTGATGGCTTAAGCTTGTGGGTCGGATAAATAGTAATTTAACAAATCCGAAGATGCCTACCATGCACCAAGCAGCCTACCCAAATGCAGATAAGTGATTTTTTGGTTAAAATTTTATTTTATTATATTTAATGGTGTACATAATACCACGTAATTTAAACATAAAAAGACTTCCAAATTTCACTTGAAATGGACACCCTCCTCTCCTGGTCCCAAGATCCTATTCACCCGTTGGAACTGTTAGGTGTCGATCAAATCCAATATGTTGCACCGTAACTGTCACCAATCCGAGTCTGCATTTATCTACAATAAGTTATATATATATAAAAAAAAGATGGAGAGTTTACGTTTCTTTTACTCATGGTTAATTGGAATTTAAAAAGGAAGCAGGCGTGTTTTCATGCGTCATGATAGAGGGACGCAGGCATTTTAGTGGTCTTTTCAAATTAACATCAGTTACAATATTGTTCGGAATTAACGTACGTTTATAGAATTAAGGAAAACTGGCATTTTCACAGTTGGTCCTATATATGGAGCAATTTTCCATGTGTTTAATGCTATATTGAGAAACTACTCTGTCTGGAATTAACTGAACCGGTAGTTGGGAGATGATATGTAAATGGGGGATGTTAGCCCAACAAGATTTTGTAGTTGAGAGGGGGCTTTCAGGGAGTACTACCAAATTGGTAAACGTTGTTTTCTGAAAGCTGAAGATTTGAGAGGGTGGTTAACAGCTTATCTAGGGCCTGTTTGTTAACCCCTTCCCCCTTTCATTTATTTTTCCTCTCTCAAAATCAACACCACTTTTAATATTCTACCAATCATTTTTTAACAATTTTTTTTACTTTTTATATCACTTCACTCACTTTTTATTACTATTCAAATAAAAAACTTACTAAAAAACAAAATTTTTTCACTTTTTCTTATAAAAAACTTATAACATTCTTCTTATTTTATATCACATCATTCACTTTTATTACTATTCAAAACACAAAAAAAAAATCCTAAAGCTTTGACAAACAAGCCCCTAGTCTTTCATTAGCTTGATTAATTACGTTTTTTGAAATTAATTAATCACATGTTGGCGGCTATGCTAATAATTATGGGTCAAATCTACCTCCCTCTATCAAAAGAAGAGAATGATAACAATATTAAAAAATGGATTTCTCATTCTTTAAGTGTACTTGCTATTTTAATTTTTAGCATAAGTACTGAAACCAAATTTTAGATCTACATACTTATTAATTTATGTACTGTGTACAAGTTCGGGTTGCTTGAAACGCCCCTTAAGTATATATATGTATATGTCTAATACCATTATCATGCAATGTTGCAAAAACAATAACTTTCACCTCAAGAAATTTGGTTATTAACGATCAAACTTTTAGCGAAGACAAAAAGGCCGTTGATAAAAACCTAGCGGTATACTTTTTCGCGTACGAATTGTAGTGAGAAGCTATTAGCGACAAAATTTTCCAATTAGTGATGACATTAGTTGTCGCAAATAGCTAGTGAAATATGGATCAACAACAGAGACCCTTAATTTTGCCGTGGTTGATCCTTCGTCACCGCTAATAACATATCAACATAAGCGACTTTAGGTCATCGCTGATAATATTTGAAAATTATATATATTTTTTTTATTATCATTAGCGGCGACCTAATGTCGATGCTGTTGATTGTCAATATAAAAAAAATTATAATAAGATGCCCATTAGCGATGAGATCTGTGTATCGCCGCTGACGATATACCAATAGCAACAACATCAGCTAATAACATTTGAAAATAATTCATTATTATTATTATCATTAGCGGCGATTGGGTCTCCACTAATAGTGCCCACCAAGCTAATAGCGGTGACAGTGGTCTCGCCACTAGAAGATGACTATTTGCATCCGTCATTAGCAATCGCATAAAATCACCACTAATGATGTATTAGTAGCGGTGACTTTTTGAAGTCACCGCTAATGAATAATTATTAGCGGCAACATCTATGTTGCCACTAATACTTTGGCCACTTATGGGCCTAATTTTTGTAGTGATGATCCCTCATAAAAATTCAAGAGAAAAGTACATAACCCCCTATAACTACACGGCAATTTGCAATGCCCCTCCTAAAATATCCTTTTGCAAAGTACATTACAATTGCAATGTACTCTTTTTGTAAAAGAAAAGAAAAAGAACATGCCTTAGATATTTTTATTTTTTTAAATGAAGAGAATGTATATTGCATGGTATGTAGTTAGAGGAAGACATGTGTACTTTTTCCAATTAAAATCCAAACTTCGTATAAGAACCCACATTAAAATCCAATCTTGGCTCCTCTAGCAATGCAATAACGTATGGAAATTCCATACTAGTACTCTAGGAAATTTGATTCTCTTTTATGTTGTTGTACATCGAAAGAGAAATTGTATCAAAATTTAATACATATTTAATCATAAATAATTTTTGGGATCTAAAAGAACATCAGGTTCTATATATTCTGATAGGTGATTGAGTAGAAAATTAAAATATGTTATGAATCAATTATTTTGTGTATTTTCTTTTGTTTATATTTTGTTAATACTAAATTGATACTAGCTTTATTATTTATATATATTAATTTAATCTTAAATTTTAATATATTTTGCATTCATGCTTTGACTTCCCTCGCCAGGCCAAAGCATAAATGCAAGTTATCTGCAACGACTTTTCTATCATCGCTAAATACCAAAATTCTAACTGATTGATTAGAATTTTTGGTTTCATCCCTTCCGGGGACAAATTTGTGTTAAAACATAAGAGGTGCATCATGCACAAATTTCTTATGCTCAAACAATGATAGCTAGACGAATCAAACTGACCAGGTAGCATAAGTACAGTGATTTGGATCTTTAGAAATTTATTGCTCAAATTGTTGCTAGAAATTCATGCAATAAATATTAGAAAGTCTTATAATACTCGTATACTCAAACAGGTTGGTGGGCTGTCTGAGAACATCTCAGACAGGTGAATTCGATAAGAGTTTTTTCATAGCAAATTTGCTGTATAAATTACTAACAATTCAAGCCTCAAAATTATTAGAAGTCTCTATCCATAGTATTGAGCTTAGCTCTAACCCATCTAGATAATTTTGCCGTCAAAGGATTACATGCCCTCTATTATGTATGATTGCAGTGTTCAAGTGGACAACGTATGGTATGGAATCATGCGAATGAATAATTATTTTAGAAGGCCGCCAGTTGGCACGATAGAGATTGATGGAGAGGGACGAGCCCCTTGGCTTTCCAAGCAGTTTTGAATCTTTTAGTGCTCTTGTTTTGGCGCTTAGTCCAAATGAATATGGACGCCTCTCTTGTTCTCTTTTGTCGTTTGGTTTTGGAATTCAACGTAGGGCAGGGGTGCTTTTCTTCTTTTCCACACTTCCATTAGACTCATGATGCCCACACTGAACCTTTTGGGGTACTCCCTCCAAACATATGTTCACACTGGAGTATTGATTTAGGCATTCTATCCGATGATACAGTGACCACGCACCCGAGTTTTTTAAAGTGATCAAAGTGGTACGCTAGTATTGATGGCGAAATCACCTTCGATAAAAGATGTAGATGATTCAATCAAGTTTAGGGCCTATTTGGGATTGCGTTAGAGAGCTTAAAAAGTACTTTTAGTACCTAAAAAGCTGTGCCAAAACAAAAAACTGGCATGTTTGGTAAAAATTTCAAAAGTACTTATGTAACTTTTATTCTAAAAATGGTCAAAAACGCACTTTTGAAAAAAGCTTAAAAATGAAGTTTTTGCCAAAAACTCTTTTTGACTTTAAAAGCTCTATTTCCCAACACATCCCAAACATGCCCTTAATGTCCCAACCTCGATTTTTACTCTTCAAACCCACATTAGCTTCAATATCTTTATACCAATCAACCAACAAAAATAAAATAAAAAGGATTAAATATTCTTTAGCACCTTAATTGACAGCCATGTTTTATTTAGCCTCACGAATTGATAACTGTGACACTTGAGTTCATTAAACTACCATATTGTTGTAACTTAATCCATCCGTCAGTCTTAACTGTTATGTTTGACCGAAAATCAATTTTGACCCTTATCTTCTGAAAATACCCTTATTACTTTGACTAATGAAAAACTAAATTTAGAATTTAAAAACAATTTGATCAATATCTAGAACAATATTTTTTAACTTTTATTATAAATAAAAAATGACCATAATTTTTCTTTTGAAAAAAAATCTAAAAAAAGATCTCTAACTCAAATAGCCAATTTAAATAATACATCAAGTTTTTTTATTTTTTCAGTTTTAACTGCAAAAGTTTTTCGTGAATTTGAAAATGGTTATTTTGTTAGTGTCACATCACATTAAAAAAAAATATTTTTTTTTTATTTTTAACTAAAAATATATTAATATTAAAAATTTGAAAAAAAAAAAAAAGTTTAAGGATGGCCGAACCACTTTCTTCTGAAACTACCATCATTTTGACATTGGAAAAATCAAATTTACTCCTTATATTTATTAATCAATAAAAAAAGTTTATTAAAAAAAAATTGGAAAAAGAAGGTGGTTTAGCCACTCTCGAGCCACCATGGGGTGGCTCGTGGCCACTCTCAAATTACCATGAGGATGGCTCGCGGCCACTCTTAATGTTGTCAGTTTGTTGGGCTAAATAAAAAATGGTTGTCAGTTGAGGAGGCTAAATTATATTTAACCCAAATAAATAATGAGTCAACAACAATCTCTAGGGAAAAATATTGAAAAAACCCCCAAATCTGACAGTCGATTTTAAAAAAGCCCCACGAACTGTTAAGTGGTAGATGTCGACCCTTCAAATTGCCAATATATAATAAAAATGTCTCGTTATTAGTATCTTCCGTCAAGTTGGATGGAAAACAGACCATGTGACGTGCACATGACAAATTTTAACTGAATCTTCCCATTTTGCCCTTAATGGTGAAGAGAGTGAGGATACTAGTGATAAGGTAGGGGAGGATGGAGATAATGATGGGGCACAATTTGGATTTATCATATTCTGAATTTGGATTTAGTCAAGATTTGGCAAAATGGGAATATTCGATTGAGATTTATTACGTGCATGTCATGTGATCTGTTTTTCATCTAACTTGATGGAAGATGCTAATAGCGAGGCCTTTTTATTATATATTGATAGTTTGAGAGGTCGACATTTACTACTTGGCCATTCGTGAGGCTTTTTTAAAATCCGTTGTCAAATTAGAAGGCTTTTTTTTATATGTTTTCCTAATTTCTAGCATGCATGTTGGAACACATACGGTGGCAGTGATTTTTCATAGTGTTTTCATAGCATTTTCAGGTTAATTTGCATCCAAAAACCAATAAATAACCATTCTTCCCTGAAAATGTTTTTAACGTACAAAAAACATTCTCCTCCATAAAATATTTTACACCGATACAAACGCCCCTTAATTTATTTATCATATACATGGCTCTTCTTTGGAAAGCAAAATATATATGTAATAACTAGAAAGAATCCTAAATTAAAATCATACAATTCGGCGGAATCTATGGACCTTTGCCAAAATTGGTGAATCCAACGTCACGTAGGTGGAATCATATAATAGAATGAGTAACAGCGTAGACAGTGCGTAGTACGTTATCCTATAGTTCTACAATAAATTAATAAGTACAATTTGTTATCAAAGCAGTTAAATATAGCATAAGATCGAAGCTGTTCAGAGTTGGAGCGCTTTGTAAGCATATATAGAGCTGGCCGGGAGTGGAGGGCTCTTGAACTCGTCGTCCTCCTTTTCCATAGCAAGCCCATCCTCCCCATTTCTTCCATTGAAGGAATAAATGGACAGATTCATTACTTCCCAGCTGGGTTTGAACCGAGAAGCCATATATTAATGTTCATTTGTGCCTCGAATTTCACTCACAAATTGCACTGTCTCATGCCAATGTGTTTGATGATAATTATACATGCATAAGGCCAATAAGGTAAGAATCTCGCGTAGCTAGTTTGGAAGCAAATTCTAATGGATTTGTTCTTGTTTTTGTTTTCAGTACAAAATCATATTTTTCCAATAGACTATAGTACTATAGTAGTTAATTAGTCATGTCAGACCCAGGCCGGCCATCCTTATTTGTTGACTTGGTGGTTGGCTGGCATTTACTGCTATCCCTAAGGTCAAACGAATGGCCGCCACTAGCCAGAGAAGACGAGCAAAAGATCAGACCATAAGAGAGTAGATGACACTCGTGGGCCATGACTCCATGTCGTGTGGCTTTGACTGTCATCCTGAATCATAGGCAAACTCTCTCTCTCTCTCTCTCTCTCTTTGACTGCTCTTCTTCTGTTCTTGAGGCATGTACTGCTTTTCTAAATACATATATAATGAACTGTGAAGTAGCACGTTTTATATTGGCTTTTGTCTGAGCGAAATAACTGCAGCTAAATTGCTTCATGCAGTCTAAATACATATGTGAAAAAAATTAATGCACTTTATGGTTCTTGTTTAGTGCGTTATTAGCTCAGCAGCCTCAAGCTCTAATTAAGTTGATCGATTTTTGAGTAAATCCCCTCGAAAGAGCAAGCAAACACAAGAAGAAGTTTCGGAAAAACCATGGCGGAAGATGATACCTACACGAAAGATGGGACGGTAGATTACAGAGGAAATCCGGCAGACAAAAGCAAAACTGGAACCTGGAAGGCCTGTCCTTATATTCTAGGTACTTGTGTAATTCATCTTCTTGTCTACTACAGCTTTTATTATCATTTCTTACAAACTCACCTGGCTGTCTACAATTTATGAAACTGAGTGTCATGTGAATTAACACATAGTAGTTCACATTTTAGTGACAAACTTATAAATGTCATGTTAACTTTCATGTCATTTTGTAAATGTGTAGGCTAGATGTCATGTAAACTGTCACGTAACAGTCGATATTTTTGTGACTGATATTTTAAGTGCTATGTAAACTGTACTTTCACATTAATTTGTTAAAGACTTGTAATAAAAGTCGTTGTATTCCTGGCGGCACTCATACAACTCAGAGGAATCTGGTTATGAAATAATACGCTTTTGATTTACGGCTTTCATAAACAGGAAATGAATGCTGTGAAAGATTGGCATACTATGGGATGAGCTCCAACCTGGTGCTTTACTTTAAGAAGCGACTACATCAGCACAGTGCTGCTGCTGCTAAAAACGTATCAGATTGGAGCGGAACATGCTACATCACCCCATTGATTGGGGCATTTTTGGCTGATGCCTATCTTGGAAGATATTGGACTATTTTCTGTTTCTCCATCGTCTATGTTATTGTAAGTCGGTTAGCCTGAAACTTCTTTAACTTTGTAGCCTATGCAATTGAGTGTCGGTTTGGTTTAAAACGTGGGGTTTGAAAAGGTAGCCATTTCAAAATAAAGTTAATGCAAATGCAATTTATAAAAAGAATGTTGTGTCGATTGAGCCTTCAAAATCGTGCATTTTTAAAAACACACTTCTCAACTGTTGTGATAACACTTGATTAAGAAACAAATCCAAATGGCTAAGGAAAAACTAAAGACGATTGATCTTTTCTTCCCCCACTTAAGTTCCATATACCCCTACTTTCATCAACTGATCTATCCAGGCTTACAATCATATACTTCGGAATCTCCAAAAGTTTGACCAGAGTTTTCAGAGCATGCTTGTCTTTGAGTTACATGTTCTTGCTCCCCAAATGATGAATATTTTTCTATTATACTCAGGGGATGACTCTTTTAACACTGTCAGCATCAGTCCCTGGCCTAAAGCCAACGTGTTATGGAGAAGATAACTGCCATGCAATAGATACACAAGCTGCAGTGTGCTTTCTAGCACTTTACCTGATTGCATTGGGCACTGGTGGGATTAAGCCTTGTGTCTCATCATATGGAGCAGATCAATTTGATGATATGGATGAGGTTGAGAAAAAACACTAAGGTTCCTTCTTCAATTGGTTCTATTTTTCAATCAATATTGGTGCTCTCATTGCTTCTTCTGTGCTGGTCTGGATACAAGAAAATGTGGGTTGGGGATGGGGCTTTGGCATCCCAGCAGTGGCCATGGCATTTGCTGTATTGAGTTTCTTTTCAGGCACTCGGTTGTATCGGAACCAGAAACCTGGAGGCAGTCCTCTGACACGCATCTGTCAGGTGGTTGTGGCATCTGTAAGAAAATTCAAGGTTGAAGTACCTGATGACAAGTCCCTTTTGTATGAGACTGCGGATGCAGAATCTGCTATAAAAGGAAGTCGCAAGCTTGATCTCACAAACGATTTCAGGTAAGTTTTTGTTAGATAACCGCTTATCCTTTATTCTAAAAGTTTAAGAGATAGAAAGGGGTGAATTTAAGTATTTAATTAATATTGTAATACTCCCTCACGTGTGAGATTAAACTCTTTCTTAATAAGCGAGATTTAACACATGAAATATATGATTGAAATGAGATGAATTATGGAATCAGAACTTATGACCTCTTACTTTGATACCATATTAAATCGCCACTTATCTCAAAAGATTAAGCGAAGTGATAAATTTAATCATTTAATTAACATTCTAACACTTTAAACTAAAAATGTTGGATTATTGATGAGAGTCAATATGCAGGGACAAAGAAATCAGATCTCCTAGCCTTCATGGCTCCGTCATAGGATTTCATGTCTATAAAATTTCCAAATTCCACCCACACAATCCAATTCTTACAAATCAAACCATAATGGTTCCCGATTCTTTTGTATAAATGTAAGATATAGTCTTTTTCCTTTTGTTGGATGGATTCTGTTTTCATTTTCCTTAAGCATTCTCTGGCTTGTTCTTCAGCTTCTTTGACAAAGCGGCAGTAGAGGTACAAACAGATCACGTAAAGGACTCGAAAGATCCATGGAGACTTTGCACAGTTACCCAAGTTGAGGAGCTGAAAGCAATCATACGCTTGCTTCCAATATGGGTCACAGGCATCATCTTCGCCACTGTCTACAATCAGATGAGCACCTTATTTGTGTAGCAAGGCGACACCATGGATCGTCAGTTTGGGTCCTCTTCCTGGTCCTCTTCCTTCAAGATCTCGTCTGCATCAATGTCAGTCGTCGACACCATCAGTGTCATTTTCTGGGTCCCAGTCTATGATCGAATAATTGTCCCATTAGCTAGAAAAATCACAGGACACAGAAATGGCCTCACACAACTCCAGAGGATGGGCATTGGCCTCTTCATATCCATCTTTTCCATGCTATCTGCAGGAATTTTGGAACTTCTAAGACTAAAAATGGTTAGAAGACACATGTCCATGCCCATATTTTGGCAATTTCCTCAGTATTTCATAATTGGGTGCGCAGAAGTTTTCACATTCATTGGGCAGCTGGAGTTTTTTTACGAGCAAGCACCTGATGCCATGAGGAGTCTCTGCTCTGCTTTGTCACTGACCACCGTGGCACTGGGCAGCTACTTGAGCTCTCTACTTGTAACCATTGTTACTACAGTTAGTACTAGGCACGGGAAGCTTGGATGGATTCCAGACAATTTGAATGATGGTCATATTGATTACTTCTTTTGGCTCTTGGCCGTGCTGAGTGTGCTGAATTTGGGAGCTTATCTCTTCATTGCAAAATGGTACACATACAAAAGGCCTGTGGGGACTCTCAAATGATGGTTGGAGCACTTGTATATATATATACAGCCTGCTTAATGAGTATCATCTGATCTCTACTTCATATATAACAGTCTCTGCATGTTGTTTTCATCAGATAATGTAAAACAAAAATCAAAATAGAGTGACAAAATCCAATGTTTTCTCTCTTCATATATCAATGTACCAGAAGAACAATTTCTGAGCACTTACTGCTGCCTCGAATAATTTCCAGCTTTTTTCTGAAGCTTCTAGCCAACATTTGTTTCCTTGGTGACTAGTGCTTTAAATTACTTGCAACCAGTAGCTTTTTTCTTCCTAGGCCCTCGCAAGAAGTAGATGAATTATCTTAATATAATCGATATAAGAGCATCACAATTTTCAGATATATATATATATATATTGAGAAACTATACTGTGTGCTCAAACTCTACCGTAATTAGTGAGATCCAACACACAAAATATTTAATTAAAATGGGAAGTGAATCACATAGATAAGGTTCAAACTTAAGACATTTCCTTTAATATTATATTAAATCACTGTTTCTCCTCAATTTTTTCTTTTTTTTTTTGCATGGCCAATAGATCACCCACATAGAAGGTGATAGATTTGATAAAAAGTTCAGCCATCAAGAAAGTCACATACAAAAGAATTTGAGAAAAAGAATACTCTTGAGTAGAAAATATTTGAGTAACAAAATTTA
The DNA here is from genome assembly GCA_900184695.1 of Betula pendula. NCBI lineage: Eukaryota > Viridiplantae > Streptophyta > Magnoliopsida > Fagales > Betulaceae > Betula > Betula pendula. Next base: position 57,709 of record FXXK01000384.1, read on the forward strand.
AACCATTCAATTAAAAATAATGGATTTTAAAAACTTTATTATTTAGTTATCTTAAGAAAATCTAAAGGATCCCAATTTGATGAAGTTTTTTACTTAAAAGTTTTAAGATATCACCGTTAAAAAACTTAAGATGAAGGAATAATTAAATAAGCTTTGCCAAAGAAATTTTCAGTTGTTTTGTGGAAGGCGATGACAAATAGCCTGAGTGTGGACAAACAGATTAGGCATATTGGAATTTCTTTAGTCTCAAAATGTGAATATTGTCCTCAGGGTGGCTTTGAAGACCTGGATCATGTGCTATACAGTGGCACAGTTGTAACTAAACTATGGCAAATATGCTCTAGTTTTTTGGGTGTTCCTTATGTGGCTAATTGGTCTTGGTTGGTAACTGTTGAAGTTTGGTTTCAAAGAACCGGGAAATCCTCAAAGGTTGGTCATTTGATTGGATTGGTTCCCTATATTCTAATTTGGAATCTATGGATGTGGAGGTGCTCGGCACGTATGGAGGAATGAAAGAATTGTTTTAATGTTTTGTGGGGGAAGGTTAAATACTAGATCCTTTTGGTTGGTTTGAGGCTTAGGGAGTCAGGAAATTTGCATCATCGTGATCAAGCGATTCTTGAAGACTTAAATTTGCCGGAAATTTCTCTTTCGAAAAGCAAGTTCATTGCAGTGTATTGGGAGAAGCTGGATCTGGGTTGGTTCAAATTAAATACGAATGGTAGTAGTTTGGGAAATCCGGGGGAGTCGGGTGCTGGGGGGCTGATTAGAGACCATAAGGGAAATTTCGTTGTTGCATTTTCTAAATATATTGGAATTAGTTCTAATAATAAAGCTGAATTGTTGGGGTATTATTTGGATTGCGGAAATGCAAGGCTATGGGTTTAGATAATATTGTTGTTGAACTAAACTCATATCTTGTTGTGAATTAGTTAGAGAAAAGTAGTTGTTGGGTTTGGTACTTAAAGGATTTTTGGAAGGAATTAATTATACTCATCAGTGGCCTGAATACTCGGATTAAACATGTTTTTAGAGAGGAAAATTAAGCTGCGGACTGGCTTGGTAAGTGTAGTAGTGCTGGGATTACATAGGCATATAATTCGAATAATATTCCAAAGGAACTCAAAGGAATATTACGAGTGGATAAATGTGGTTTACCTTGCTTAAAACAAAGGTAAGATGTGGTCATTAATTCATGGGATGGTGGTTATTTGTAAATCCTATGGATTTTGGATGTTGTCATGGTATTCCTCCGTCAAAAGTGAGGTTTTTTTTTCTAATAAATATGGGCCGGATTACTCTTGACATGTAATCTCGTCTTTTAATAAAAAAAAATGAATTTAATTAATATTCTAATAGTCAAATCATAATCTTCCTATCATAAATAAAACAAACCGAGCAAAAATGGCTTAACTTGGATAAGGCTTTTTCTTTCTTTCTTTTATTTTTTCTCTTCAAAACAAAAATTTAAAACACTCTAAACTACTTTCATATTTACATCACATTAAAACACTTTTTTTTTTAATGACACATTAAAACACTTAAACAAAAAAAAACCCTTAAAAAAAACCATTAACAAGCTGAACCAATTATACCCTTCAAATGGACCGCCACTATGGAGACATCATAAACATATTTTTTTAAAAAAAAAAAAGATTTTTTTTTAAAAAAACTTTTCTATCATATGTGTATAGATTTTTATTTTCTTTTTTGGTCAAAGTACACAAACAAACTTAAAAAATTAAAGGGAAAAGTACATTTAATTATCCTCTCAAACTACTACTCAATTGTCAATGTCCCTTAAATTACCAATTGTGTCAATATTTCTCATAAATTACCAAAAAATGTTAATATCTCCTAAAGACAAATACCTTTCATAATTTTTTTTTAAAAAAATGTTTTTAAAATCTAAAAAATAAAATTAAGGAAAAAAGAAACCCAAAAGGGCTAGTTCGGCCACCCCCACTTGACCAAGAGGGGTTTTTTCATTTTTTCTAAAAAAATATGTAGTTTTAGTTTTTTTTTTTTTCGAATAAATAAGAATATTTTTATTTTATGGAAAAAAATTTATGATCATTTTTGTTTTTTTTCTGGCTTTGGAGAACATTAACAGTATTTTGGTAGTAAAGAAGAAATTAAACAATTGGTAATGTTTAAACATTGATAATATGGTGGTAGTTTGAGGATATATGTATTTTTTTTTCAAAATTAAACATCTATAACAAAAAAACCCAAAAAAAAAAAAAAATACTTGGTTTAGTTTGGCAAACCCCTTTCATACCCTCTCCTTATTCTCAAATAAAGTCGATTTCACTTTTATATCATATCAATTATTTTTAATAGTTTATTTCACTTTTTTTATCACGTCAATAATCACTTTTTATTATTATTTAAATAAAACTTACTATGACACAAATTTTTTTTTCATTTATCCTTATAAAAAATTCACAACATTCTTTTTAATATATCGCATCAATTACTTATTATTACAAATTAAAAAAAATATCACCACAAAAAAGTTTACCAAACATATTTTTGCCACGTCAGTTGGATGGACCAAAAGATCCTTTTTTTTTTTATCTTTTTTCTTTTTCTTTTTTTTTCTTTTCTAGTTGAACCAAAAGATCCTTTGTGATGATTACCCAGATACCCTTTCCGTATTTTCTAGTCAGAAAAAAGATCCATCTTTAGATTTCGGCTACTTCTGCAGTAACGACAGACTGGATCCGGATCCCTCATACTACTAAAAATATGAGATCTCATTTTTAAATCTCAGCTTCCTTCATGTAGATCTAATGGATAGCATTTTTGCTGATTAACTCGGGTTACCAGCCTAAAAAAAAAAAATCTAAAAGTCACGCATGCGTTTTTTTTCTTTTTTCATTTCCACTTCCCCACTTTTTCCCCACACACGCTGTTTCTCTCCTCTTCCCCCCCACCCACACTTCTTCCTCCTCCGCCCATCACCACGCACCGGCGACGCCACCGCACCCCGTCACAAGCTCGAATCTCGTCGCGTCTCCGCGAAAAGAAAAGTAAGCCCACCGGATCCATCTATCACTCTCCCCCTATAAAGACGCACTGATTTCCTTCATAAACCCTTCTCAAGCTGCGTCTTTTCAGCCCCATCTTTGAGAGAGCAAGGGATAGGGGGGCGAGAGAGAGAGAGAGGAAGAGGCTGCCTCACTGCGTAGCATTTTCTGTATTATCTCCTTGCATCAATCGCTGTTCTTCAAGTCTTTGATTAAAAATTTTTTTTTTTTTTTTTAAAAAAAAAAAACCTGACAAAGGAAATTGAACAATCAATTGCCCAAAAAGTTCAAATCACAACCCTGGACGTTTTAGCACAAATGTGCGGAAAAAAAGAAATACCCAGTTGAGATTGAAGGCAAATGAGGGCTAAGAAGTGAACATATGTGAGATTCAAAGTAGCCCAAACGAAGGTAAAAGTCAAAACCTTTGAGATATAGTGCGAGAGAAGAAGAAACACCCAGATGAAATTGAAGGTACAGACCAAAGGAGCAGGAAAATGGAAGAGAGATGAGAATGGGCAATTGGAGAAGGGGAAACGAGAGAGACAGAGAGTTGAGAGGGGTATTGGTGTGGGAATAGGAAATGGAAGATACATATCACGTGTGAAACGGTGGGAGTAAAGTTTCAATCAGAAAGAGACAGAGGGAATAAAGGGAAAGAGATCAAACGGCTTTTGCCTGGTACTGTGTTTTTGTGCAGTGACCGGGGTGGGTGGGCGTCGCCGGTGCGTGGTGATGGGCGGAGGAAGAAGTGGGGGGTGGGAGGAGAGAGAGAGAGCAGCGTGTATTGGGGAAAAAGTGGGGAGAGAGAGAGAGCAGCGTGCGTGACAATTTTTTTTTTTTTTTTTGGCTGGTTAACCCGAGTTGGGTTAACCAGCAAAAATGCTATCCATTAGATCTAATGAAGGGCTGAGATTTAAGAAAATGAGAATCTCATATTTTCTGTAATATGAGGGGATCCGGATCCAGACTATTGGGTTTTGCTGTCCACCGCTGTTGACTTTCAGTAGTGACTGATAACAAGCAAAGTCTCTCTCAGTCTCAGTTTGAAAGAATGGCAGCCACAAAAGAAGAGCAAAAGACCAGGGGTGCGTTTGTTAAATGTTTAGGGAAGTTTTTGTTTTGTAATAGTAAGAAGAATTGATTAATGCGATATAAAGTAGAAAACTGTGGTGAATTTTTGTGGCTTTGGTTGTCATCCCTACTGATCTTCTTCTGTTCTTGAGGCAAATACTGTTTTTTTTCTGGATACATATAATGAACTGTGAATTACCAGGTTTGATGTTTTCCCCTCATCCTACTATGTTCTTTTTTGTGCTTGTGGGGTGTGTTTTACTGTTGAACTTCTGCTCTTAAAATTAGTTACAGTAGAAGCATAATTTCCATTCAAGAAAGAAAGAACAACTGAATAATGTCTCTAGGTCAGTAATTTCCAGTCCCAAAACTGTCAGAGTACAAATATGTGAGTATTTAGATAAGGAAAAAAACAAATTAAATTAAGAGTCCATCGGCAGTGCCATATCAGCAAAAGTGGAATAAAAGTGTTATCTATAGCATCATTACTAAAAAAAAAAAAAAAAGAGTATTTAGTCTCACATTGGACAGTATCACAAAAATAAATGAATATAACATAAGGAGATCCAAATCTAAAGCTTTAAGGTTAGAGTGGTGTTTCAAACAATCAAGGTGTAACACCATCAAGAGTTTCTGTCATTGCTTTTATATATTCTTGACCTTTGTGATTATGTATCAGATTATTATGTAGCTTGTGATCAGTCCTAAGAGTTGAATGGGGCTTCTTGGTAAACTTCTGGTTGCCAAGGAAGCAGAGAAAATTCAGAATCAAAATTCTAAAAAATTCCAAACTTCCTTTCCGTTTCTTCTGTCTGCCTGTCGAACTGTGGCTATGATTCCAGACGATATTTGCTTTTTCACTGAGCAGAATGCCTGCAGCTAAATTGCTTCATGCAGTCTACTCTAGAATAGGAATTTTGTTAAAGTGAGCCTCATTTGCCATAATAGATGTATAACTTATCATTTGTCAAGAAAATTAATGCACTTTGTGGTTCTTGTTTAGTGCAGTATTAGCTCAACCTCAATCTCAACCTAGTTGTCAGGTTTTTAAGTTAATCCCCTAGAAAGAGGAAACAAACACGAGAACTTTCTGAAGAACCATGGCAGAAGATGATATGTACACGAAAGATGGGACAGTAGATTACCAAGGGAATCAGGCTGATAAAAGTAAAACTGGAACCTGGAAGGCCTGCCCCTTTATTCTAGGTACTTGTGTAATCCATCTCCTAATATAACTAGTGGAATCTCGTTACGGAAATAATATTCTCATCAATTCTAGCTTTCATCAACAGGAAATGAATGTTGTGAAAGATTGGCCTACTATGGGATGAGCTCCAATCTGGTACTTTACTTTAAGAGGCGACTACATCAGCACAGTGCTACTGCTAGTAAAAATGTCTCAAATTGGAGCGGAACATGCTACATCACCCCATTGATTGGGGCATTTTTCGCTGATGCCCATCTTGGAAGATATTGGACCATTGCCTGTTTCTCCATCATCTATGTTATTGTAAGTTTGGTTTGCTTGAAACATCTTAAACTAGGTAGCTCATGTACCTAAGAGTCAAACTAATGAAGCACATTCTGAGTTCATTACTCCATTATGGGGCATCTGAAATTATCAATGATTTTGCTTTTGGTAGCATTTGATAGACAAGTTCGTTATAGACTTGATTAATAGACATATCCAAATGGCCAAGGAAAATGGAGTACCCTTTCTTTCGTCAATCATGTATAATTCTGATTCTCCAAAATTTTGACATGAGTTTTGAGAGCATGATTGTCTTTGAATTCCGTCTTCTTGCTCATGGATGAAATCTTTTTCTATTTTACCTAGGGGATGACACTTTTGACACTGTCAGCAACAGTCTCTGCTCTGAAGCCAACATGTTATGGAGAAGATAATTGCCATGCAACAGATACACAAGCTGCAGTGTGCTTTCTAGCACTTTACCTGATTGCATTAGGCACTGGTGGGATTAAGCCTTGTGTCTCATCATATGGAGCAGATCAATTTGACGATACTGATGAGGTTGAGAAGAAACGCAAAGCTTCTTTCTTCAATTGGTTCTATTTTTCGATCAACATCGGTGCTCTTATTGCTGGTTCTTTGCTGGTCTGGATACAAGACAATGTGGGTTGGGGATGGGGCTTCGGCATTCCAGCAGTGGCCATGGCAGTTGCTGTATTGAGTTTCTTTTCAGGTACTCGGTTGTATCGGAACCAGAAACCTGGAGGCAGCCCTCTGGCACGCATATGTCAGGTGGTTGTGGCATCCTTGAGAAAATACCAGGCTGAAGTACCTGCTGACAACTCCATTTTGTATGAGACTGCGGATGCAGAATCTGCTATCAAAGGAAGCCGCAAACTTGATCACACAAAAGATTTCAGGTTAGTTTCTAAACTCAAAAGCTTGGCTTATTGATGAGAGTCAATATGCAAGGATAAAGAAATCAGCTATCCCCACCTTTATGGCTTTATCCTAGGGTAGAAGGACCACCCATCCACCAGGGTTGGCAAAACCTTAGGAGCAAAATCAACTTGACCCTTTATTTAACAGGATTTAATCTTAATTCATTAGGCAACCCAAGTAACATTTCTTAATGAACAATTCTCAGTTTTGCATTCTATCTTCGAAAGGAAACAGAAAGAAGAAGGAAAGAGAAAATCATAGGAATCCCAATTTCAACATCTATAATGTAACCATTTAGTGCTTTAAAAATTACAATAACCATCCCATTGCTATGTGAAACGAAATGTAAGGATCTTGTTATAACAAAATAAATTTAGGATCCCAAAGAAGCAAAAAAGAGACATAAAAAAAATTAACCCAATCATATTGAACACCAAGATTTAATGTGGTTTGGCTTAATAAGCGTACATCTACAAGTGGAGACGACCAAGAGAAGAATCACTATCGAAAGATGAAGTACAAAAAGTAGTAGAGAAAAAATCACTCAAAACCCAAAGCCCCAATACATCAAAATCACATTCTCACACAAGAAGAATTAATGACAAAAGAGAAATCCTCTTAATTCTTTAAGCCTCTGTGCGGCAATAAAAGTGAGAAAACACTGAGATTTTTCATTGTAGGAGCTCTCTCTTTTACTCAGTTTGTTGCTCTCTATATCAAAAAGATGAATAGCTGCTTCTTTTATAATGGCTTAAAGTCAGCTATAAGAGAATACAAATCCGTAAAAGGAGTCAACAGACGGTGCAAATAAGTCTTCTATTTCTAGTAGCCAAATCTCTGATAATAGCTAAATTTGACTATTATGAGCCAAATTTCGTCTCCAACAAAATAGCCAATTTAACTTTTTCTCTTCTAGTATAAATAGTAAATAAGCTTTTGAACCTATTCACTATTCACACTAGAAATTTTTTTTAACATTATTTTCTCTTGCCCTTGACTCTCCCTCTCTGGTCTCTCTCTCTCTTTCCCTAGTCTCTTTTCTCTTCTTCCTCCCCCTCGTTGTCACATACCCTAGAAGGAACAAAAAATTGAGAAGAAATGGAAATCCACCTAGTAATCTCACCATCCTCAACAAACAGCCACCCAGTAATAGGAGAAGAAAAGTAGTTGGCAAAAACCAATCCAAGAGGTAAAAGGAAAAGTGTTGGCCCCACCTGACTTGAGAAATCCAAGTCACTCACGCAACATATTTCATGTCCATGTGATACTCTAGAAAGTTGGTCTTATATTGGGTGAATGGATTGTGAATGTGTTACATGGGTGCTAAGTTTTACCTAGTGAGATTAGGCTTTGCAAGTGATTTCAGAGAACTCCAATTGTAACTTTAACTAGTCATTTTGAAGTAAGAACACAGATGTTGGTAGTACTTCCATTGGTTCGTGAAACTCTCACAACATTCCGATTCTCCCAAATCAAAATATAACAGTCCACAATGATTTTGTGTAAATGTAAGAGAGTTATTTTTTTCTTTTGTTGGGTGGGTTATGTTTTCACTTTTGTTAGCATTCCCTGACTTATTCTGAATCCTTACATTTGTTGCTTCAGTTTCTTTGACAAAGCGGCAGTGGTGGTGCAAACAGATCACGTTAAGGGCTCGGTAGACCCATGGAGACTTTGCACAGTTACCCAAGTTGAGGAGCTGAAAGCTATTATACGGTTGCTTCCTATATGGGCCACAGGTATCATCTTTTCCACTGTCTCCAATCAGATGGGCACCTTATTTGTGTTGCAAGGTGCCATCATGGATACTCGTGTTGGTTCCTCTTCCTTCAATATCCCACCTGCATCTCTGTCAATCTTTGACACCCTTAGTGTCCTTTTTTGGGTCCCAGTCTATGATCGAATCATTGTCCCATTAGCTAGAAAATTCACAGGTCATAAAAATGGCCTAACTCAACTCCAGAGGATGGGCATTGGCCTCTTCATATCCATCTTTGCCATGCTATCTGCAGGAATTTTGGAACTTGTAAGACTTAGAATGGTTAGAATGCACAACTACTATGAACTTGAGCACATGCCCATGTCCACTTAGTTTTGGCAAGTTCCTCAGTTATTTCCTCATAAGGGTGCGCAGAAGTTTTCTCATTCATTGGGCAGTTGGAGTTTTTTTACGAGCAAGCACCTGATGCCATGAGGAGTCTCTGCTCTGCTCTCCAACTAACAACCGTGGCACTGGGGAGCTACTTGAGCTCTCTACTTGTAACCATTGTACTACAGGTGAGTACTAGGCATGGGAAGCTTGGGATGGATTCCAGACATTTGAATTATGGTCATATTGATTACTTCTTTTGGCTCTTGGCGTGCTGAGTGTGCTGAACTTGGGAGCTTTTTCTCATGCAAAATGGTACACATACAAAAGGCCTCTGGGACTCTCAAATGATGGTTGAGCACTTGTGTATACAGCCTGCTTAAATGAGTATCATCTCTCTACTTCATATACAACAGTCTCTGTATGCTGTTTTCATTAGATGATGTAAAACAAAAATCAAATAGGGTGAAAAAAGAAAGTGAACTACAATATGAACTAAGCCCATTTTCTTTCTTCATATATCAATGTACCACAAGAACAATTTCTGAGGCACTTACTGCTGCCTCAATGATTACTTCCAGCTTTTTCTGAAGCTCTAGCCAACATTTGTTTCCTTCGTGACAAGTACTTAAATTACTTGCAAAGCAGCTCTTTTCTTCCTAGGCCCTCGCAAGAAGTAGATGAATTATCATAATATAATCGATATAGGAGCATCACAATTTCAGATTATATGGCTTATATTGAGAATATTGAGCAAAAATGAAAGTTGATCAGAATAGCCAACTTCTGGTTCCACCAAAAATGGGGGGACAAGATTTTGAATCTCTGCAAGTGTCGGTTAGAAAATTAAGGATACCCAACTACGGTAAATGAACTATCTTTTGTTAAAATTATCATTTATCACAAAAGTTTAAATGGATAAAAAAATATATATATATTTAATCATTTAATTTATATTTTAACACTTTCTTACTTGTGGACTGAAACTCTACCCCAAAACGTAAAATATTTAATTAAAATAAATAGTAAATCATGAAGGCAAGGTTTGAACTTAAGACTTTTTTTCTAATACCATATTACATCACCATCTCTCTCTCTCTCTCTATATATATATATATTTTTTTTTTTTTGCATGGCCAACAGGTCACCCACATAGACGGTGATAGATTTGATACAAAGTCAAGCCATTAAGAAAGTCACATACAAAAGAATTTAAGAAAAAGAATTCTCTTGAGGTAGTAAATAAAGTGACAAAATTTAAACCATTCAATTAAAAATAATGTTAGGATTTTAAAAACTTTAATATGGAGTTATCTTAAGAAAATCTAAAGGATCCTAATTTTATGAAGTTTTTTACTTATAAATTTTAAGATATCAATGTTAAAAACCTTAAGCCGATAGAAAAATTAGATGAATTTAATCATTTAAATAATATTTTTACAATCAAATCATAATCTTCCTATCATAAATAAAACAAACTGAGCAAAATGCTCAATTTTGATAACATGTTTTCTTTATTTTTTATGTTTTTTCTCTTTAAAATAAAAATATTAACAAACAACTAAAAATAAAAATACAAAACACTTTAAATTAATTTTATATTTACGTCACATTAAAAAAAAAAATTATGTTACATTAAAAAAAAAAAACACAATTAACAGTCGGAACCAATTATACCCTTCAAATGGACCGCCATTGAGAAATCATAAGCATAGATATTTTTTTTTCTACCATATGTGTATAGATTTTTATTTTCTTTTTTGGTCAGAGTACATAAACAAACTTAAAAAATTAAACAACAGTAATAAATACCCGAAAAAAGAAAACACAAGAACTGGGAGAAGCAAACAGCAACTTCCTAGATTTTGCCACGTCAGTTGGATCGACCCAAAAGATCCTTTATCATGACACCCTTTCCTTATTTTCTTCTAGTCAGAACAAAAGATCCATCTTTAGATTTCGGCTACTTCTGTAGTAATGAGAGACTATTGGCTTTTGCTGTCCCACCATTGTTGACTTTCATGAGTGACTGATGACACACGAACTCTATCTATCTCAGTCCTAGTTTGGAAGAGCAAAAGACCAGACCATGAGAGAGTAGATAATACTTTGTGTCCATAACTCCACATCATGTGGCTTTGACTGTCATCCTGAATTATAAGTGTCTGTGGTGTGTATATGAGCAAATCCTCTCTCTCTCTCTCTCTCTCTCCTGCTCTTCTTCTGTTCGAGGCAGATGCTACTTTTCTGGATACATATAATGAACTGTGAATTACCAGGTTTGATGTTTTCCCCTCATACTACTATGTTCTTTTTTGTGCCTGTGGTGTGTGTTTCACTGTTGAACTTCTGCTCCTAAAATTTAGTTACAGTAGAAGCATAATTTCCATTCAAGAAAGAAAGAACAACTAAACTGAATAATAAGTCTCTAGGTCGTGAAATTTGGTTAGTAATTTCCAGTCTCATTAACTGTCAGAGTATAAATATGTGAGTATTTAGATTAAAAAAAATAAAAACAGAGAGAAAGAAAGAAAGAGAGAGAGAGAGAGAGAGAGAGAGAGAGAGAGGAGAAATGCTATGCACCATACTTTTATCCCACTTTGCCATATGGAATTGCAAATCAGCCCTTGTTTTAAAAAAAGAATCTAAGGGTCGATTTTGTTATGTGCCTATGCAAAGTAGAATAAAAATGTAATATATTAGCATTACTTTAAAAAAAAAATGATTTGAGTATTTATTCTCACATTGGACAGAATCACAAAAATAAATGAATATAACATAAGGAGATCCAAATCTTAAGCTTTAGGGTTAAAGTGGTGTTTTAACATGTTATATCAAGGCCTCACAAACTTTCCTGGGTGATTATCTCCCTTACACCATCAAGAGTTTCTTTCATTGCTTTTATATATTCTTGACCTTTTTGATTATGTATCAGATTATTGTTTAACTTGTTATCGGTCCTAACAAGTGAATGGGGCTTCTTGGTAAACTTCTGGTTGCCAAGGAAGCAGAGAAAATTGGCTTTTTCACTGAGCAGAATGCCTGCATCTAAATTGCTTCATGCAATCTACTCTAGAATAGGAATTTTGTTGAAGTGAGCCTCATTTTCCATGATTGCTGTATAAATTATCATATTTGTCAAGAAAATTAATGCACTTTATGGTTTTTGTTTAGTGCACTATTAGCTCAACCTCAACCTAGTTGTTGGGTTTTTTAGTTAATGTTAATCCCCTAGAAAGAGGAAGCAAACGCAAGAAGCTTCTGAAGAACCATGGCAGAAGAGGATATGTACACGAAAGATGGGACGGTAAATTACCGAGGGAATCAGGCTGATAAAAATAAAACTGGAACCTGGAAGGCCTGCCCCTATATTCTAGGTACTTGTGTAATCCATCTCCTAATATAACCAGTGGAATCTCGTTACGGAAATAAGATGCTGATCAATTCCAGCTCTCATCAACAGGAACTGAATGTTGTGAAAGATTGGCATACTATGGGATGAGCTCCAACCTAGTGCTTTACTTTAAGAAGCAACTACATCAGCACAGTGCTACTGCTAGTAAAAACGCCTCAAATTGGAGCGGAACATGCTACATCACCCCATTGATTGGGGCATTTTTCGCTGATGCCTATCTTGGAAGATATTGGACCATTGCCTGTTTCTCCATCATCTATGTTATTGTAAGTTTGGTTCACTTGAAACTTCTTAAACTAGGTAGCCCATGTACCTAAGAGTCAAAACTAATGAAGCACATTCTGAGTTCATTACCCCATTATAGGGCATCCGAAATTATGAATGATTTTGCTTTTGGTGGCATTTGATAGACAAGTTCGTTATAAACTTGATTAAGAGACATATCCAAATGGCCAAGGAAAAATAGAATACACTTTCTTTCGTCAACATTATGCAGGCTTAATAATCAAGTATAATTCTGATTCGCCAAAAGTTTGACATGAGATTTCAGAGCATGCTTGTCTTTGAATTCCGTATTCATGCTCATTGATGAAATCTTTTTATATTTTACCTAGGGGATGACACTTTTGACACTGTCAGCATCAGTCTCCGGCCTAAAGCCAACATGTTATGGAAAAGATAATTGCCATGCAACAGATACACAAGCTGCAGTGTGCTTTACAGCACTTTACCTGATTGCATTGGGCACTGGTGGCATTAAGCCTTGTGTCTCATCATATGGAGCAGATCAATTTGACGATACTGATGAGTTTGAGAAGAAACGCAAAGCTTCTTTCTTCAATTGGTTCTATTTTTCGATCAATATCGGTGCTCTTATTGCTAGTTCTTTGCTTGTTTGGATACAAGACAATGTGGGTTGGGGATGGGGCTTTGGCATCCCAGCAGTGGCCATGGCAATTGCTGTATTGAGTTTCTTTTCAGGCACTCGGTTGTATAGGAACCAGAAACCTGGAGGCAGCCCTCTGACACGCATCTGTCAGGTGATCGTGGCATCCTTTAGAAAATATCAGGCTGAAGTACCTGCTGACAAGTCCATTTTGTATGAGACTGCAGATGCAGAATCTGCTATCAAAGGAAGCCGCAAGCTTGATCACACAAAAGATTTCAGGTTAGTTTCTAAACTAAAAAGCTTGGCTTATTGATGATGGTCAATATTGAAGGATAAAGAAATCAGTTCTCCGCACCTTTATGGCTTTATCCTAGGGTACAAGGACCACCCATCCATCAGGGTTTGCAAACCTTAAAAGCAAAATCAACTTGACCCTTTATGTAACAGGATTTAATCTTAATTCATTAGGCAACCCAAGTAACATTTCTTAATTAACAATTCTCAATTTTTCATTCTATCTTTGAAACCAAACAAAAAGAATAAGGAAAGATAAAAGCATAGGAATCCCAATTTCAATATCTATAATGCAATCATTTAGTGCTTAAAATTACAATAACGATCCCATTGCTATGAGAAATGAAATGTAAGGATTTCATGTCCATTAAATTTACAAAACTGTCTATGTGATACCCTAGAAAGTTGGTTTTATATAAGTGCTAAGTCCCTAATTGGTTTCTTACTATGTGAGATTGGGCTTTGCAAATGATTTCAAAGAACTCCAATTGTAACTTTAACTAGTCTTTTTGGAGTATTAGCACAAATGTAGGTAGTACTTTCCATGGTTGGTGAAAGTCTCACGATAATCCGATTCTCACGAATCAGACTATAACAACCCACAATGATTTTGTATAAAATGTAAGAGGGTTTTATTTTATTTTTATTTTTTCTTTTGTTGGGTGGGTTATGTTTTCACTTTTGTTAGCATTCCCTGACTTATTCTGAATGCTTACATTGTTGCTTCAGTTTCTTTGACAAAGCGGCAGTGGTGGTCCAAACAAATCATGTTAAGGGCTCGGTAGACCCATGGAGACTTTGCACAGTTACCCAAGTTGAGGAGCTGAAAGCTATTATACGATTGCTTCCTATATGGGCCACAGGTATCATCTTTGCCACTGTCTACAATCAGATGGGCACCTTATTTGTGTTGCAAGGCGCCATCATGGATATTCACATTGGTCCCTCTTCCTTCGAGATCCCACCTGCATCTTTGTCAATCTTTGACACCCTTAGTGTCCTTTTTTGGGTCCCAGTCTATGATCGAATCATTGTCCCATTGGCTCGAAAATTCACAGGTCATAAAAATGGCCTAACTCAACTCCAGAGGATGGGCATTGGCCTCTTCATATCCATCTTTGCCATGCTATCTGCAGGAATTTTGGAACTTATAAGACTTAGAATTGTTAGAAGGCACAACTACTATGAACTTAAGCACATGCCCATGTCAATATTTTGGCAAA